>KV458932.1:0-22343 GCA_001662605.1 Pseudogymnoascus sp. 05NY08
GATCGCGCCAAGATATTGTGGCTCACCTATGCGAACAACGTGTAGAAGATATGTAAAGCGTAGGCCCAAGGGTCTCACGGGAGTCCAGGGAACCAAGTCAGGAGGCAGGAAGGTATCGTATTCTGTAAGCACAATAGGTCTACGTAAATACAGCGACTATTGACTGGAGAGCCTCATCTTCAGGCTCCCAGTCCTATTTCTATTCAGTGGTCCTCGGTAAGGGCCACTGCTCCACAGTAGGGCTTCCCCTGAGTTAAGGGCCACCGTCCACGTCCGTCCACGTGAGGCCACGTGACGTGCTGCCTTACAATATAAAATAACATACTATAATTGTTATAAGGTTTAGAAGGCGCCTTAGCTACTATACTAACGTTCTAAAAGAGACAAGTACATTCTCTTCCTAGAAACTGCTTAAATTTTTTAAATAATATTCTATATAGGTGTAACGAGGTGCTAGCGTGCGACTGTTACAGTATATATAGCGTGTTACGCATATTCTAGCTGAGCTGGAATATTGTAGTCTTTTTGGCTTAGTGAGGTGTAGCGCAAGCGTAACTATACATTATTATAAGAATATTCCAGCTCTACGGTCAATGGTTTTTTTCTAGCTAGCTTGCTTTGCTAAGCGAGTAGATTAGCCACGCAAATGTAGTTCCTTACCTAGCTAACAGAGTACGGCTCTAGGGGCTTAAGCTATATATATGTACACCTTAGCATCCTGAGTAGTAACGGGCCTAGAAGCAAGCACGTAGAACGATAAGCAGACTAGAAGCCTCTATCTCCGTGCTAGTACGTCACGGACTAGAAGGGGGGGTAATTGTAACGGGGTGCCGGCATGCGACCGTTACAGTATATATAGCGTGTTATGCGTATTCTAGCTAAGCTGGAATGTTGTAGTCTTTTTAGCTTAGTGAGGTGTGGCGCGAGCGTAACTGTACATTATTACACTTGGACTCCAAACTCCCATCCCGCGCCTATCTTGACAACAGCCAAGTCCAGGATGTTGCTGAACACGCGAGCGATTCCGAGAAAGCGAAATTCCGTGGGCTCTCTCTAAGAAATTCACTGGCAAGACGTTTGGTAGTTAAATCCAAACGTAAGTTGACGATATAACTGCTTTAAATGTGTTCTTATAATGGCTTTCAAATGTCCCAAGAGTAAAACCTTAGACTAATTATCCTTCAATGCAGCCAAGGTCGAGAAAATCCGCCAAGCCTTACCATATGTAAGCCCCCCTCTCACCCTCTCCTCTATAATCTAGCGTTGGTCGGTTAGCATAATTTCTACCTCAACTGAGAATTTTCAGAGTCCTTAATAAAAGTAGGGAGATCAAAAACGTACCAGCACATCCAAGTCATCTAGAACATCCTTACTCTCCCCTAACTTGAAACAAATCAACCTTAGATCACTCAGCGCTGGTAATATACCCCTCCCTTCATTAACAGGCGCAAGCTCTTTCATGGCATCTAGTATTATTACCGCATACTCTTTTGCCTCGCTCCATCTGTTTTGTACACCGCAAATATCTTCCAAACGTTTTATTGTTGTCAGAACATACGGATCTAGACGCGTGGTTGCAACTTTTTTCTGTGATGCCAAGACAGTCAGATAAAGCATTTCTGCGTTATCAAATTCCTTTTGCTTCACAAAGGTCTTTGCGAGGGATTCCATTGCAGCTAGCGTCAGTGGATCATCATCGCCCAAAATTCGAATCCGCGCCTCCATGATTGTCAGTCCAAGCGCTTCTGCTTCATCCAGTCGATCTTGGTACCAGTAAATATTCGCAAGCTTGATTTTAGTGTCAATGTAGTCTTCGCTGTCCTCACCCGTCATTTCGCGGTATATCTCTAGCATTTCCAATCTCAACTTTTCGGCCTCGTCGTACTTCTTAATCTCTACATAAGTAAATGCTAGGTTGCCCATTGATTGCAGCGTTTTGTCGTCCCCTGGTCCCAGAGCTTGTCGCCTGTATTCCAAAATTGCGATGTCAAAAGGTTCGCATTCCTTATACTTCTCTTGGCTGCTGTATGCCTCGCAAAGGATATCCATAGATTCGATAGTGTCAGCATGATCAGCCCCAAGAGTTCGTTTTGATATCTCGACGACCTGCTTCTGGAGTTCTTCAACTTCCGGCCAGAGCTGCAAAAAGTGGTATGCAGTGACGAGTCCCTGTCTAGCTTCATTTGTCTTCGTATGCTCGGCGCCGTATTTCTCAAGTGTTCGTGTGTACATTTCATGTGCAAAGGGCTGTACGTCTCCCCAGCGTCCCATGTCAGCGTATACAATCGCTAGCATTTCGATGCTTTCCAGTGTATCCTCGTGCGAGTCTCCGAGTAGTTTCCGGCGACCCTGGAGGGCCTGTTCATATAGTATTGCGGCTTCTTGCGGATTTTCCAAACTGTGGTGCAGAGACGCAATATCAAATAGAGCCCCCAGAACATCCTTGTTTCCTTCATCGTACAAGTTCCGATATCCTTCTAGAACTTCTTTCTGTAAAACCATAGCTTTCTCGAATTTCTTCATGGCAGTATAGTCATATGCTAGACATCGCATCAGATGCAACGTGAAATGTTTATCTGACCCTCTGACTTTACGTTCAATTTCTAGCGCCCTTTCATGGTAGCTGCTGGAATCTTGTCGGCTGCTTGCATTTCTTGCTGCTGTTGCGAGGAATTGGAGGCACCTTCCAACTTCAAAACTCTCGGCTCCATGGAGTTCTTCATAGATTGCAAGCGCTCTTTTCACCGTAACCACGCCGTCTTCAGTTCGACCGACTCGTAAATACATTCCTCCTAGGTTTACCAATGTCCTAGCTACATCACCATCCACCTTCCCATTGACAGCTTCGAATGATTGCAGGGCTTTTTCCTGTAACTCAATTGATTCTTCAATTTTGTTCGTTTTGTTAATCAAAACTGCTAGCTCGGTCTCAGCAGACAAGGTCTTCGGATCGTCATCGCCGAGAGTATCTTTATATGCAGAGACTACCTCTCGACTCACCTCTACAGCTTTCTCGAAGAGCTCCCGCTTGCGGAAGTTTTGGATCAATGCACGTTTGGTCTGTAGTGTCATATCATCTGTTGGACCAAGCAGCCCTTGCAGTAGATCTACCGCCTGCTGCCAAAGAATATTGGCTTCGAGCAACCGGCCTTGGTTCTCGTACGCGTCAGCAAGCCCTTTGAGATTAATTTGTGTTTCGAGGTGTTGAAGTCCATGTTTGTTCTTTAAGATCTCTACCAACTTAAGTTGAATGTCGGATGCCCCCTTAAACGTTGATAGTTTATTGTGGAGCTGTATAAGAACCGTCATCGCTCTCATAGTGTAATATGACTGCCCACCCCTAGTCTTCATGGCATGCTCCATGAGGGTTTCATATATTAGTTGCGCATTGTCCCAACTGCTATGCCTTTCGTGGGTTTGGGCGAGACTGAGAAGGGAAGTAAAATAGTCAGGATAAGCTTTCTTTTTGATGTACTCAAGAATTCCCAATAGATATTTAACGTCTGCTTCGGCATCGTCCCAGCGTCCTAAACTACAATCGGTGTGTGCGATATTGAATTTTGCCATTAACACATCCCGATTGTGAAACCCGACGCCTTCTCTAGAACCCATCGTTCCGTGCAGCTCCTTCTGATATTCTAAGGCTTCTTCAAGTTTTCCTTCAGCTGCATCTATAACAGATAGGTTAAGTCGTGCGATGTCCGTGTTGAGGTCATTTTCTCCTAGGCTCTTGATGGCAAGCCCCAGAACCTCCTGTCCATAACTTCTTGCTTCTTCTCGGTTTCCCGCATTAAGTAAAATCCGGACGCGACTGCTGCGTGACTCGTATAGATCTGGATCATCCTCTTTCAAATTTGCTTGCCGGTACTCATAAACAACCCGTTCTAGAGCCACTGCCTCCTGATACTTGTCTTCGAATAGCTGATTAGCTTCCGCTAGTTCGGAAATGGCAAAAATTGTATCGGGGTGGGCGTCTCCCAGATCTCTTCTGGAGTTCTCCACCAGGTGGGTGTTCCTGACCAGAAGCTGTTCTGGGGAGTCATCTTCTTCTGGCATGGATCTGAAAAATACTTCTTTCGTTTCTTCCAACGATGTAGCTACGCCTGCAACGTTAATCATCTTTATCTGGAGATACTCATAAATCTTCCTACTATTCTCGAAAAATACCGTGTGTGCGGGGTCCTCGATTACAAAATCCGGATCCATAGCATCAGGATGTATATGTCCCGCTGGAGTCTGATTAATTGCATCTGCAGCCCACACGTCTGCGCCATTCTCCACAAGAGCAACTACTCGCTCATAGTTGCCAAGCATGGCAGCTACGTGAAGTGGAGTTAATCGGTGTCCAGGATCAACCTGATCTAGTAGCATCAGAAAAGTTCTTTCTGCTTGGAGTCGATGTCTTGATATATCGAAATCCTTATTCTTCGAACTCGGACTTAGCTCTGGACATCGTCCTGCTACTCGAACGAACGCAACTAAATCAAGCTCCTTGACGGTGCAGATTTCCGCACCTGCTTCAACTAGTGCTGTAGTAGCTTCTATGTCTCCGCAAATGCAAGCATAGTGGATAGGGGTTAAGGGGTTCTTGCCATCCATAGGGGTGTTAATTAAGGCACGCACCCTATCGTGTCGAAGAAGGTGAAATAGTACATGCGATCCATTGACTTTGGAGGCTAGGCGGGCAGCGAGGTGTAGGATAGTGGTCTCTGTTATCGATGTCAACTCTGCACCGCGCTCGACCAAAAGATCAATAACATCGCCATCTCCAATAGGAGCCATGATTGCCAACTCAAGTGCAGACCGCTCTTGGTACATTGCATTTACGTCTGCACCATGATCTAGCAGAGTGCGCATAATATCATAGCCCCCAGGCATCACAACGGAAGAATGAAGCGCTCCGATAGCGCCATCTTCCTGAATATGTGGGGCATTCACGTCAATATCACCACATTCTACCAGGGCTCTGAGAATCTCCTCGTCGCCGTAAAGACAGGTTTGATTGAGGAGCATGGGCGAAGCCTTTATCTTTCCGGAACTCAGCAGTAGTTTCACGATCCGGCCTCCTCGTCCGTCATTCCTTTTCGCTAATATATTCACGACCTTTTCAGTTGAGATGTTGAGCTCAGCTCCACGATCAATAAGAACTTCTAACTGATCCAAACTGGTTTCGCAAGCGCAGTCCCCAATTGCGTTGGCTAATGGTGTGTGGCCATGGTTATCAGATACATTAATATCTGAGAAAGTTGACTTAAGTACAAAGTCGAGCGTAGATTGAAACTGGGAGCGAAGTTGGCTTCCATGTTGTAGTAGTGATTGGACACCGTTCGATAGTCCTTGGTGTAAAAGAGGACTCTTCATACCGCTGGACGGATCGAAATGGAGGAAGAGTGTCGTTAATTCTGGGAAACCAAGAGAGACGGCAAGATCCAGAGGTGTCAAAATCCCGCCACGTGTGGCGGCACCTGCTTTAAGCAATACCTCGATCAATTTATAGTATCTGGCCTGTATAGCAAAGTGTATCGGCCTAAATACAAAGCGAATCGAATGTTCTCGTAGCTCTATCACCTCTTTCGAGAATGAGTCAATGTCCCCTGAGTGGTCTTGAAGAAGCTTGACCATTGGTTCAAGTTCGTCTTCCTCAAACATGATCATCCAATGAAGTGGCGATGACCCTTTTCCACCCAGGCGCTTTGCACTTGCACCATTGCGAAGAAGAAACTGGACGATGTCGGAATTGGCGCCTCGACATGCAGCTGTAACAGGTGTTCCACAGCCATCGCAGTGAATGTTGACATCTGCGCCGGCATTAACAAGAAGCTCTACGATTGAGAGGCTTCCTATTCGTGCTGCTAAGTGAAGCAAAGATCCAAACTGCGTAGAATCGAGGGATGGAACCCTTCCAACCAAGGACGAGATATTAATGTCCCTCCTTTGAATTATAGTCTGCAGCTCATCAACTTGTACGAAACTAAGGTCCTTCGCAATCAGAACGTCGTCTGAGTAAAGATCAAATGGCATCTGTAGAGCAGATTGTTGAAACAAAGCTTCATGCTTTCGAACACGTGCCGAAAAGTATTTCTCGGTAGGAAGTCTAATCAACTGATCTTCCGCCTCGAGCATGGGGTGGCCATGAGATAAGGTTTCAGGAAGATCTCGCGAGTAGAATTGATGCATTCTATGACAAATGCCCATGGCCATCGGAAGTTTCAGCGACGCAGCCTCTCGCAGGTATTCGAGCATCTTCTCCTGGTCGGCCCCGACTCCAAATCCATGGAGGTAGCACATGCTCAACTCGAACAGAGTTCTTCCGAGAATGGCCGGATCTGTATGGGTAAAGACCATCGATTGCAATCTGGCGAATACTCTTTTTTGCAGCAGGAAGGGGATTGTGTTTGCAAGTGACTGTCTCCTGTTAGCTACCTGAGTTGATAGAAGACTTGCATTATACTTACATCGGCCCTATACAACGACCATCTTTCGAGCGCTGAAAGTTGGGAAGTGCCAAAAGAAGATACCATTGTCTTCTTTCTGTGAAGTAGAACCCGTTAGTAAGGGTTTTGAACTTATCGCACGGAAACTCACTTTTCTGTTGCCACAAATTCACGTTCCAAATTGAAAAACTTCATAACTTCCCGAATGGTCACTCGATCCGCTGCATCGTCCCTCAAGGTAGACTCCAACACATTTTGCAGCAATGTAACTTTGGATACGTCAGCCGCTGGTAGAAGATCTTGAGTAGCCAGCAATGCAAGGCGCAGAAGATCATCTCTGGGCAACCCATTAAGCCAAGTGATGGGATCTTCTCGATGTCGACGATCCACATATCTTTTGCCATCCTGCACAATCTCCCACACCATCAAGCCATAGGAAAATATATCACATTTATAGTGATCTTCTCTCAGCGTCGAAGTCGACTTTCCCTGTCGTACCGCTGGCGGATTGAACATAGTTGTCCCGATATACCTCGACTCATCTTCGAGAATCGAGTGTCCGAAATCCGAAAGCTTCGCCACAATCTCACCAGTATCAGTCTCACAAACAAGTGTATTCTCCAACTTCACATCCCCCTGCGCTATCCCAGACGCATGCAACGCAGCCAACCCATTCGCAATACCGCTGCAAAATTTGATCTTCTCCACAACCGACACCTTCTCCCCCGCCTTCCTCTTCTTCCCCAGATACCCTTTCAAAGTCCCATGCGCCGCAAACTCCGCAACAAGATACATCGATATATGTTCCCCCACAATATGCGACCCATACCCAATGAGTTGAACAATATTCTCACACTCCCTAATCGGGTTATGAGTCAGAACTCGCAGTTCGCGGAGCACAGTCTCAATCGACCTTCTACTCTCCACATCATCCACCTTCCTCGACGGATGTTCAGTAGCCTTAAGATACTTGATAGCCAAAACCCGAGCATCGCCTTCTCTATTCAGCCCTACCTTATCAACACGATAGCAAGCTCCCTCTCCGATACCGTAAACCGTATCCGTCGGCATAAAAGTAGTAGTTTTAAACCGATCCAAGTCCGGACAACGAAACACAAATTGCCAAACATCAGCAAGATCGAGACCCGGCGGAGTAGCCGCGGCAGAACTAGACCCAGATGTATCATCTGCAGCCGGGTAGCTGTTGGAGTCGGAGAGCACGGTGCGCGCTGTCGCAGCAGTGAGGTCGTAGATATCCATCTTTATGATCCAATCCAACTTGGTAGTGTAGCGCCCACGCCTGGCAAGAGTTGATGATGAGGGGTGCCCTTCATTATGAGGGTGAGAGCTGAGTAGGGTATGAGTGAGTTGTTCGTGCGGCTGAAATATTGGACCAAGGCTCCGTGCGGCGTGGGTGACGGGACGGACCCTGTCAGATGGCAGGCCTGGAGCGGCCCATGGGACGGTGGCGGACGCTTTGACTCCACTGCCATTCGGTTGGTATCCGCGGTCTGGGGTTTGAGCTTTAAATACCGCACAAGCCGCCGAAATATGGGTTTCTAGCCTCAAAATAGCGCAATATGCCAAAAGACCAAAAAATAAGATAGATGCAGTGATGCGCTCCTATAATTCCAATATATCGTCCCCGCTGGCTATATCGCTCGCTACATAATCAATCTATCAATCAGTATACACTCTACGCTATCCCGCCCCAAAATGAACGAGCAAATGGGTATTATATCCCCCCCACTCCCAAATCACACATCTCCCTTAGGCTTTTCCTCCCCTACGTTTTTTTTTCCTTACGCTTTTCCTCCCCGACGCTCTTCCCTCCCTACACTTCTCACATCCCCACCCCCTCCCTCCCCATCCCCATCAACCTCTGCACCACACTCTTCTTCCTCTCCACCCCCCCCCTCGCCCCCTCATCAAAAAAAAGCGCCGGAACCAACAACCGATACGGCGCCGTAATCCCCGCCGGATCCCTCTGATTAACCTCAACATTCAACGTAATCTCCAACCCCCCCTCAAGATCAATCGCATCCTCCTCCCTCACCTCCCTCCCCGCCTTCATCGCCTTCTGACTCAACCCCGTCGGCGTACGATGGAACGCCCGTAGAGGCGGCACGCGCGGCGACCCGATCGCTTCGGCGGACTGCACGCGCTCGGAGAGGGAGTTGTTGCGGTGGCTTGGGGGAGGGCGCGAGTGGCCGCCTGGGCGTGGTGGGGGGGCCGCGGTGGAGAGGGGGGGGGATTCGTCGAAGCTGAAGGCGTCGTCGCTGCTCTGGCTGCGGACGGGTTGCTTGCCCTTGTGCTTGGAGCTGAAGTAGTCTTCTTCCCCGGCACCACCTCTGATGCGCGGCATTCGGACATCTTCGCTGCTATACGGTGGCTCGGAGTCTGTCTCAGAGCCGTAGCCGTTGATACCGCCGCTGTCGGTGGTGCGCTTCCCTTGTCGGCCAGATAGACGACGGAAAAGCGCCGCGGGGCGGAAGTCTCGCGTGAGACTTAGTGTGCGTTGAGGTGGCTCGGGTCTTCCGCCGGGGTAGGGCTCCGTCGGACGTCCTCGGCTCGAAGATAAACGGCGTAGGAGACCGCTACCACCGCGAGCAAGTGGCGGGCGGGACGGCTCATTCCGCATCGGTGCATCCGCGCGGTACGTCGGGCGACGAGTCATAGAGAGGCGACGGAGAAGACCAGGGCGCTCGGGACTGGGGCTGCGCCCGTCGGATGGTGTTGATGGGGGCGAGAGCTCGGGGTTGTATGGGCGGATGGAACACCAGTTGCGGCGGGGAAGGAGGCAGTTGTTGTTGCGCTTTTTGCCGTCGACGTCGTGGGTGAAGATGGGGATCATGCTCTCGTCGGTTTCGTCGTCGAAGTGGTGAACTTTGTTGCGCTTGTTGAGGATGTCTGCCATCATGTCTGGTGGCGGTGTGTTTACGATAGCGGAGGATACGACGTTGGGCATGTACCTGTGATCTTTGTCTTTGGGGATTCCGAGCTTGGGGTTGCTGTAGAACTGTCCGATGGCTGCGAGATGCACGTCTCCGCCGAGAATGGTAATGCGAACAGATTTATCGGCAGCCAAGTCTTGCAGGTCTTCGATGAGATACTGTCGCTCCTTTTTGTGACTTTTAGCTGTCCAGTGGTCATCAAGATCGTCAAGAATCTCAACACCACCATCAAACTGATTGAGTAGGCCGCTGAATAGTCCTGCCCGACCAAGAGCCTTGACAGGATCCATGACTCTCGAAGTAAGACTATTAACCGTTAGTAGGCGCCTTATCCGCTTAAGGGTTGTCAACTTACATATTCTCGAGCCACACAAGTCTGGGGTATGCAATCGGAACACCCATCAACACAATAAGATGCTTAGTTTCACCCAATACAATCTCATTATGGCATCGGTCCATGATCTTGTGGTAAGTTTCTTCTGACAAAACATCTTCGCGACCGCGCTCCGTCCGACAGTCCATCCCAAGAAAGGAGATGCCCGCCCCCATAGACATGAAAACACTGCGGCTATGTTCCTTAATGTAGGGTCCAGGGCTTTCACCGATAAGCCAGCTAGGTTCCGTATCTTCCCCCTCGTCGATGCTGCTCTGGTGTTGAAAGAGCATATAGTATTTGAAGGCAACGTTGCCGAGCCCGGAAAATACTGGCGAATCCATGAAATGGTGCGGATACGATCCGAAACCATCAATGATATCGTGGTCATCAAATATATTGACCATAGGAATTTGAGAGTTGGCGAGGCCAAACAAGCCCTGAGAAAACCACATAGAATACCTGTTCAGGTAAAATTCCTCCAGTTCATCGTGCATCTCTGGCGTAAATGATGCATTATGCTTGTGCATCGGGTTTTTGATAGCAATCCAGTCTGCAAAAAGCTCCGTCTGTTTCATAACACAGTCATTGTAAATCTGATCTCCTCCTCCAATCATGACATGGAACGGCTGGGTCTGATGGGTATTCATCACATCGCGCCACATCGGGTCTGGGCCGCTGAACTCATCCGAGTTAACGCTGAGACTGAAGCCGTTGCAGCTGTGGAACATCATGTTCATGGACTGTCCCAGACCTGGTACCCAGAAACCGGTAGCCGGACCATTGTTGATCTTATATGCAATGCGTTGTTGCTTGTCGGTAAGTTCAACTTCAATATTGAACCGCCAAAATGTAACGCCACGTTCAGCGTGTAGACGGAATCCCTTGACAGTGGCTACTTTTCCAGCCATCTCACCATCCACATGGCCAGCAGACCCATCCGCATGAGCTAACGGGCTCCGCTGTCCCTCAAATATACCCTCATCGGACTCATTTCTCGACAGATCAATAGCCTCTTCCAATTCCTCCACCGGGCGAACATACAACGTCTTACCATCTCGCCCAACTTTCGTCTGCCCAGCAAGAGGGTCAACATACTCGGGCGCGACATCAGCGCCACTCTTAAAGTGGCGTGGCGGCGGCGGGAACAGAGATTTTGGCTGGGCAAATAGACGCAGGGTCGGCACCGCCTCATCGTACTTGGAACGTGCGTCTTCTGTGACTATCATTACACTACCTCTCCAAATTTCTTTGGCGGGAGCTGCGGTGCGACTCCCAGGTCGCTGGGAAGCCTTCTCCTTCTTCATACCAGCGTAACGGAGTAGAGGTCCACACTTCAAAAACAGGCGTGGGCTGAATCCAGTGGGACCATCTTTGACCTCTTTGTGAGTCTCTGCAGCTTCAGTCGCTTGGACAACACTGCGTCTTCGTCTTCCAGTGTTTCCAGCTTCCCACCAGGCCTTATCCTTATCCGCTTCTGTTTGCTTCGGTAGAGGCTCTTTTACATCAAGTAACGTCCCAGTTAGAGATGCCACGCCGGCAGTCTTCCACTCAAACAGCCGTTCTGGGGGTGCGTATAGGCCATATCCTGGCTTAAACGGGTCTCGCCTATTGCGGCCTGCATGGACAATCTTTGAGAAGTAATGGTGTCCATCTGGCCCCGTCGCAGCCTGCTCCTGGCCATAATTCCCAGCAGCAACCGCCGCGGGAACAGCATACCTTGGTCCATTTACAGTCGTTACCTCTGTTGCATCGCCGTCGAGTCCACCCTTACGGTTAGGATTTAGCTCTGGGCCCAGCTCCTCTGAGCGATCAAGCCTGTCCGCATAGAGTTGCTGTTGTTGTGGAGATATGGTCCTTCGGATGTCTGCTCCGACCTTATTCCCCATCAGCTGCTCAATCTTTCGCGTTGAGTTGCCTCGCTTTGGCACGGCGTCTAAAGTATCATCATCAGACAGTCCTTCCGTATCCAAATCATTTCTGTCTTGGCGCTTTGAACCACCACTGGCCAGGACAGCAGAACCTAGGGCAGCAGCACCCAGGACAGCAGCACCACGACCTCTATTTCCAACATTGGTCTGGGCAGAGTCCAAGGGCAACGTCGAGAATCCTCTCTGCGCCTGATCATCATGGCCCTTAGAGTTGTTTGCCGCTTCAGTCGCCTTGTTCGTTTCATGAAGCTTATCTACCACGGCACCCCAAGCAACTTTTGGGTCTTTTGGGTTCTTTTTCAGCTTGTTACTATTACTCCGCTGTAAAAATGCTCCTGCGCGCTCTCGGAAGCTCCGTCCTCGCTGAACTCCAGGTTGCACGTCGGGTTGAGGTACCGCAGTCTCAGTCTGAGGCTCAGGATGTGGCTGGAGTTGAGGCTTCGGCTGGTAACTAACATCTTTTCCGATGGGAACAGGAGGTCGCACAGGCACCGGTTTCATGTTTTCTTGCAGACTCGGAATCTGGCGGTCATCCTGTCCAACAATACCCAAGCCCCTCGTATCTCTTTCTCTCTGTATCTCTCTTTCCTCTGGCAAAGCCCGCGGCTCGCTTCTCGCATCTGCGGGTTGTATGGCCCCGAAATGGACGGTGTTTTGACGGCCGCTGCGGCCTGCTTTTGCCTCTCTCGCGCGCCGTTCAGCTTCTTCCATGCGCGCCCGCTTCTCTTCCTTGGTGATGAGAGTCTGTTCCAACCTCTGCAGCGGAGACCTCTCTGATGTATACTGCTGTTGTGCCCCTGCCTCGGTAGCGCTTGATCGCCTTCGGTTTTGCGAATTGGCAACCGCGCTCCGGATTTCCGGCCTCTCCTTTCGCGCTTGTACGCTCCCTCGTCTTATATTTGATCTCTCGGCATTGTCGTCGCGACTCGCTTGATTCCCAGTAGTATTCGCTCGGTTGAGATCTGTATCGACATTCGGAGGCCTGCGCCCAGCTCCGCGATCTTTGTTCAATTGGGAAGCTTCGCGGTAATAATCTTCGGGGTTATGTCTAGCGCGTTCGACGGGTTCGGATGGCCTCCGAGACCTGATGCCCTCTGACTCCAAGTACCGGTCGCCGCCATTTGACTGTGGAGGCCTATAGCTCGATGGAGGACGCTGTCGAGGGACATCTGGGGCTGCTGGTGGAGGCCCAGTGCTTTCTTCGAATAGTTGTTGGGCCTTTTCTCGGCTGGCGCGTTTGCGCCGTCTCTCCAACGATTCCTTATTGTAGGGGTCTCCACCATATTGATATGAAGGGGGTCGAGGCGCAAGACCTTCGGCGCGGAATGTCGACTCGACTGGTGATACGAATGGGCTCAGCGTCGATTCCGTAGGCGCCTGGCTCTGGATCGAATAGCGGTCGGGCCTGGGCTGGGGCTGAGGCTGAGGAGCTCGCGGATATGGTTCAGTCGGGAGGGCTTTCTGGAGATTCGGGCCCGTGGATCCATTGCCTATAGAGCCCTTTCGGAGAGAGCCTTGTCGTTGAGCGACGACTTCGGGCGGTGGGTTGATAGCTCCCCAGTACGGCGCTGGCTTGCCGGCCATGTCGATCGAAGCTATCGCAGACAGCTACAACGGGCAACAACAAGTGAAATCGACGCGATGTGGATATGCTGATGCGAATGGAGATGGAAGTGTAAACTCGCGGTTGAAGATGGAGGGTGTAGCAGATAATAATGGGGTATTTCCAAGCAAGAGCAACTGTCACCGACACAATTGACGCACGTTCGTCTCATAGGGCAGCAGTCGAGGCCATTGGAACTGAAGTTGGGTTGGGGTTTCCAGGGTGTACCTTAGCTCACAGTCGCAAACGAAACGCAGGGACCCTCTCCCGACACAACTTTGAGGGAGTGCCGCGCGCTTTTGGGGATGAATACAGCAAAGTGTAAGCAGTTCACAAGAAGCAACAAGCAAAAGATGAAGCTTAAACTGTATGTATCAATCACAGACATAGGGGTGCATTCTCTGAATAGCAAGTAGAGGAGGAGCCAAGGAAATTCACGGTAACTAACCTACATGATGGTACTCTTATCATGAGTTGGCAGTTGGCATGCATATATTCCCAAAGTAGCGCAAGGCTGGGTATAACAAGGGTATAATAAGTGTATAATAGAGTATAATAGAGTATAGTAGAGTATAATAGGATAATTATATAACTAAAGAGCGTATAACATGCGTATAACAAGGCACGACATAGAACAGAACAGCACAGCAAAGCACAACATAGGCACAGCATTGCACAGCCAGCCCATAGGAAAGTATACACAGTAAAGTATACATAGCATCCATAGTATCCACAGTAAACATTACTATCCACAAGTTATACCAGCTGCTGACTAAGTAGGGCATTCAGCCTTCCAGAATAACACCAGTAACTTGAAGAGGAAAGGCGCCGGTACTAACCGTAACCTCAAGGGGAAAGTACGGGGTACATCTTATCCCTAGTAAGTAAGCCTAATATGGGCGGTGCGACAGTTATTCCGTTTTTAATGACCTAATGACCTAATAGGTAAGGCGCCAATCTGCCGTCCGAGACATTCTTGGCTTCAGTCGCTACATGGGCTACGTACCACACTCCACTCCGTACGGCACTTTTTGTATGTGCTACGTACTGTCACCACTGTACGGAGTAACTACGGCTGACTTTCCCCAAGGAGACACATCGCTTTGATGATCGAATAAAAGGCAACTGCAACTGCAACTGCTGCTGCTTCTCCATATTTCACGCTCTACAATTCTATTCTATACCCTCTCTCATCAGATGATTCTGTAAGAGGGCTCGCTTTTATTATTCTTATACATGTATTTCCAGCGTGGCGACTAGGTTGCCTCTTTTTATCCTTACAACTGTAATTTGGAGCCTGCCCCAGAAACGACGATTAATCCCCCATTCACACGACCCCCTTACGAACACTCGACTTGCCTCGAAGACACGACTACCGACGTCAATGGGACACCCGACACGCTCTTTACACATACACAATTGACCTGGGGAGGCGCCGACCGTTTCCACGCCCCCCGCTCGACTCTTCCGCCCCGATTGAGTCGCCATGAGAGGCCTATCCCTTGTAGGGCTCCTTGCGCTCACATGCTTCACCAGCGCCGCGAACCTCATGCCACGAAATTACGAATCCAGCGACTACTACGTTCTCCATATTGACTCCGACACTGCGCCTGCAGAAATAGCCAAGCGCCTTGGCCTATCTCACGAGGGCCAGCTGGGCGAGCTCGAAGACCACCACATCTTCTCCGCAGCGAGACACGAGGACGACCGGGTGCAAGATGCGATTAAGGCGAGGAGGAAGCTACGGAAACGAGGCGCGAGCCAGGCCGATGTGTTGGATGCCGTGAAGCTTGCGCAGAAACAGAAGTTAAAGCCGCGGATGGAGAAGAGGGGGATAATTCCGGTGAACAAGGACAGGCCGTCAGGCCTCTTCCCAGAACGACAAATCGAGGTCGAGAACCCGGTCGGTGTTGCCAGGCAAGCTGAAGTAAAAAAGATCCTTGGAATTCACGATCCGATATTCAACGATCAATGGCATCTATACAACAACAAACAGCTGGGACACGATGTAAACGTCACGGACGTTTGGATTCAAGGAATCACCGGCCACAATGCTACAGTGGCCATTGTCGACGATGGGCTGGATATGTACAGTGAGGATCTTATGCAGAACTACTTTGCTGAAGGATCCTACGACTTCAACGACCCCGGTCCGGAGCCAAAACCAAAGTTGAGCGAGGACAGGCATGGCACACGCTGCGCTGGGGAGGTTGGGGCTGCCAAGAATAACGTCTGTGGTGTCGGAGTTGCCTATAACTCCAAGATTGCCGGCATAAGGATTCTTTCGAAGCTCATCACCGATGCCGATGAGGCCATCGCCTTGAATTATGCGTACCAACAGAACCAAATTTATTCCTGCTCGTGGGGCCCTCCCGATGACGGAAGATCAATGGATGCTCCGGGCATTTTAATCAAGAGGGCCATGCTGAATGCTGTACAAAGGGGCCGAGGAGGGCTGGGTTCTGTCTACGTCTTCGCGTCTGGAAACGGCGCTGCGTCGGAAGACAACTGCAACTTCGACGGCTACACGAACAGCATCTACAGTATCACTGTTGGCGCGGTTGACCGCAGAGGCGATCACCCGTACTATTCCGAAAAGTGCTCGGCGCAACTTGTTGTTACCTACAGCAGCGGAGGTGGCGACCAGATTGTCACCACGGACGTTGGCGCGAACAACTGCGCCACAACCCATGGAGGAACCTCTGCGGCTGCACCTTTAGCTGCCGGCATCTTCGCACTGGTATTGTCCGTCCGACCTGATCTGACTTGGAGAGACATGCAATCTCTCGCAATGCAGACTGCCGTCACTATTGATAGCGCAGACGACTGGCAAACCACAACCATCGGCAAGAAGTTCAGCCACACATTCGGATACGGCAAGATTGACTCATGGGCCATTGTCGAAGCCGCAAAGACCTTCAAGTCGCTCAAGCCCCAGGCGTGGCTCTACTCCCCTTGGATCAAGGTCAACAAGCCAATCCCGCAAGGTGACCAAGGCCTCGCAGTTGAGTACGAGGTGACAGCCGATATGCTCAAAGAAGCCAACCTTGAGCGTCTGGAGCATGTGACCGTGACGATGAATGTCGAGCACGGGAGGCGCGGAGACCTCAGCCTCGACCTAATCAGCCCAGACAACCTAGTCAGCCACCTCAGCGCAACCCGCAAGAACGACGACTCCCCCAAGGGCTACGCCGACTGGACCTTCATGAGCGTCGTGCACTGGTACGTATCCACCCCCTATCCCATCCCACACCTCCACTAACACATCCCAGGGGTGAATCCGGAATCGGCACCTGGAAGGTCATCCTCCGCGACACAACCGTCAACGAACACTCCGGCAACTTCACAGACTTCCACATCAAGCTCTGGGGCGAAGCCATCGACCCCGCCAAAGCAACCCTCCTCCCTCTCCCCACCGTCGACGACGACAACCACGACTTCGACAAGCCCTCCTCCACCATCTCCGCCACGGTATCCACCACCTCTTTAAACCCAGTCCCAACATCCACTGCCCTCCCCATAACAACAGACCAACCCAACCGTCCCGTTCCCCCGAAACCCACATCCACCCTCACCGCATCTTCCTCCCCCACCGCTCCATCAGGCGACCTCGCCGCCTCCTCCACTGCCGCGCCCTCGTCGTGGCTCCCTGGCTGGCTACCGAGTTTCGGCTTCGGCCCAAAGACCACAATCTGGATGTACGCCGCCACCGTCCTCATCGTCGGCTTCTGCATCGGATTAGCAATCTACTTATACCTCGCTCGCCGCAAGCGCCTCCGCAACAGCGCGCGCGATAACTACGAATTCGACCTCATCCGCGACGACGAGGAGACGGAAGGTTTAACAGGCGGACGACCGAAGAGGAGGGCGGGGGAGCTGTATGATGCGTTTGCGGCGGGGAGTGATGATGAGGGGTTGAGTGATGTGGATGAGGAGGGGGAGGAGTATCATGATGTTGCTGCGGGGGGGAGGGGGAGGATGGAGGCGGAACATCATGTTATTGGCGGGGATAGTGAGAGTGAGAGTGAGGATGAGGGGAGGGGGGAGAAGGCGGCGTTGAGGGGGGAGAAGTAGGTGTGTTTGTTTAGTGGAGTTGGAGGGGGGGGTATTTGTATATATGGAATTGGGGAATGCATTATTTTCGAGGATTTGGGGTTTATGGGGTGTGGGGTGTGGATATTCGGTGGTTGATCTCTCTGCATGGCTGTAGAATCCTTCTGAGATGCTTACAGCCCATGTAATTTACAGGGTTCCTGACACTGCCGAGACCCAGTGACTGTGGATGATATTCTGGTATATTGCGTAAGAATTCGACTTTTCAGATATGCAGTGCTCAGAGAAGGCTACGATGATATACGCATCCGAAGCCTACCAACCTGGCCCTCGAAGTCTGGGGTAGCCTCGGCTGCTTCCACAGCTCTGATATCTGGTCCCTCAGCGCCAATCACTGTAATCTTTCCCCTCACCAACCAGCCCCGCTAATAGATTATGGGATCGAACAGTCACTAAGTTGACATACTAGCTTGCCTAGAGACTCATCTTTAGTAGGCCAGGGGAGGCTGACGTTTAAACCCTATCTCTTTGTGGAATCTCTAAATTTTATTGAATATTAAACTTTAAAAACAGTGTTCGGCAACCCGTATCCGGATCTGATCCTTGGCCCTCACGGATAGGATATGATCCGTCTAGCGTCTAGCGGATAGATACGGGTTGTATCCGGATCTTAAGGATAATGAGGCTTAAAATATAAGGCTTAAAATATATAATAGAATAGAGTAGAGTAGCTATATAACTAATCTTCCCCCTCGTTATCAGCGTCTTCGGCTTCGCTTTCTTCCGCTTCTAATATATGACCCTAATCTTGTAAGCAAAGTAAATATTAAAGCGTTTTAGGTAAGAGCCTATTCCTCTTCTTCGTAATAATATCAGCTCCATTACTAAATACCCGTTTAGATAGAGCTGATGTTATAGGAATTGCTAAGTGGTCTTAAGCAATTACAGCAATAATTAGATACTAATATTGCTTTGCTGCCTAATATTTGAGAATATCTGTTCTTAGACCTAGCTAGGGCTTAACAAGCTAGCGCTTCCATTCTAGCTCTTAGTAAATACTATAGGAGATATATAAATCGTCGCTAGAGTTAGGTTCTATAGGTAATTGTAGTAAATTAGCCTTAGCTTTAGTGTCCCTCTTCTCTTTATTAAGATAGTATTAGCAGTCTCTATATTAAATAAAGACATTATAGAACTACTGCTTTACTTAATTCTGTTTGACTTCTTTAGTACTACTTAGCTAAAGGCTATTAAATACGTTAAGATTCATGTATAGATTATAAATTATAGCTACCTCTAAATGACTCTATTATTAATTTATAGTAAGCGTATAGTAATCATTAAGCTTCTTATAAGCAGTGATATAAGCTAGGCTAATTGTTAATGATATACTAACCTCCTTCTATAGTGCCTTAAGCTTATTTATCATTTTTAGATACTAAGGAATTACAAAGTTGAGCGTTAGGTATAAGCTTGCCTATAGCTTTTACAACAGCTTAACAAATATGTAGAAGAAGTTCTAAAGAGCGTAGAGTGTACTCTAATCCTCTAGTGTAAGGGCAATATCTCTTATACTTAGATCTATTTGCTAAGTAGCACATATCACTATAATTAGTGTCTATAGCTTTATAACAGTCGAGACTATTTCGTACGTTAAGTTCTACTAGACTAGCATATTAAGTGATAATTGCAGCTTCTTAAGACTAGCTGCAATAGTCTGCCTTTAGAGAGCGTCTTTCCATTACCTTTGATTTTAGAAGACGTAGATATGCCTTTATAGCTTACTAAGGGTATTCTTTACTTTAATATTGCTTTTAGAGCTTATTAGAATTCATGCAGCTCCTTACTCACACTAATAACTCTTAGCTTACTTAGTAGGGGCTGCCTTTAAAGTCTTTAGAGTGTCTTAAACAGCAATATTAATAATATAAGCTATACACTATACGTCTCCTTCCTTAACTCTAAACGTCTATAGCTATTACGTTGTTACTTCCTAGTCTTTAGTAATCTTTTTATATTCTATAAGCATAATAGTATTAGCTAAGGCGTTATCTCGTATATAAGTAAATATAGCTCCTATAATACCTATATCATCTATTATAATAGCTAATTGTTAAGCTAGATATTCGCTACTATAGATTAGCTCTTAAAGGTGTATGACGTTAAGGACTCTTAATTACTATTGCCATTTATTATTAATCTAGTATGCTGTAATCATAGCGTAGTCTATATAATTCTGTGTAGACTATACATCTAACGTTATTAATATCTAGCCTCCTCTCTTAATGTGAGAATTAAGCTTAAGTTATAGCTAGCCCTAGTAATATAAGAACTAACGCTATAGTTCTTAGTGTATTATACAAGCTAATATTATAGTAGTCGTTAGGCTTAAGAACTAAACTAATTTACAGAATAAATAGCTTTTAACAAGACGTATTAATAGATTATTTAACATAACAAATTATAGTAATAGCTCTTTATACTTTAAAGGATTACTACTAAGCTGCTTTAGTAGAGCTAACGGGCGTAGGCTAAAGAACGATAAGGTACTACTTAACGCACTAGAATTATCATTTTTAAGGGCATATAATATCATTAGATGCTTTATTAAATAGTGCCTCTATAGATTACCCATCGACAACTGCCTTAATCCTTACAGTAGTAGTGAATATCTATAGCTAGGTTATAGACATACTATCTTTATAGTTAGAGGCTGAGTATTAAGTAATTCCTAACAATATAAGCCCTTTGTAAATAGCTTTGACGAAGTCGGTAGTAGTACTGCCCTTAGAAAGGCATTAATTAACGATCTAACATTAATAGAAGTAGGCAGAAGAGTAAGAGGTGGTAATGATGGCTCTTCTATTTGAGAATAGCTCTCATTCTTAAGATCTAGCGGCAAATCTAATAACTCTGAGTTGCTTATTATTATAGGAATCGTCGTCACATTACAATGATATTTAGATGGGTATTACAGATTCAATTCTACTTCTACGATTACTGTGGCCTTGGCACACTCTTAGCTTATTCTTAGCATTATCTGGATATATCCTCAGATCCTACAGATAGATCACAATTACGGCGGATAGGATATATCCGGATCATGATCCGGATCAGATTAGGTCATTGGTGATCCGTGCCGAACACTGTTTAAAAATCAGCTTTATTATTTTGGTTCTTTTCTACAAATAAAATATTCTCCGCTAGTAACAATAAAAATAAAACTGCGCAATGAGATTATTTTTACCAATCCTATTATATTAGGAAGGAACGACCCTTGAGTATCTTAATAGGGAAGGAACGGCTAGTTAAGGATGGAAGGAACGATCCATTATACAGGGAAAGAACGACCGACTCTAGAGGGAAGGAACGACCGGCTTCAGATGGAAGGAACGATTTAACTTGCGTGGGAAAGAGCGATTGTGAAGCCATATTTTTAAATTTTCGTTCCTTCCTTATACGAATGAAAGGTATAAATTTATTACTAGCACCCGCAGCACTTTAAAAATAATGTATGAATTGATAGAGCTGAACAAAGAAACCAATATGTCAAGTCTAAAGAAAATTTAAGCTAAGAAAATTCGTTATATATAGTAAACAGACCCCTAAGATTTATCAGGAGACTGCTGGGTAAATGATTGTTTTTGTCCAAGCACCAATCTCTTACTCCTCGCCGAAGTAAGCATCGATGTCCTCAACCACGTCACCCTCAACACCCTCAGGAAGGACATCAGGGATCTCCTGACCCTCAATATCATCATCCAGCTCAATATCGAAGATGTTGTTCTCCCTCTTAGTGAAAGCAACATCGCCAATCTCATTGCGCTTGCCAAACTTGCGCACAAAGGCAACATAGATATCCGCAAGGCGGCGACACTCAACACCCTTCCAAGACGAGAGGCCAGAGAATTGAGCACAGTAGTTGTAGAGGTCCTTCTTGAAGTTGTCATCAGCCTTCGTCTTCATGGCTGCGGTGAAGCGCGCCTGCGCCTTGGTGTTGCGGTAGCCGAAGTCGTGGCGGCGGCAGCTGGGGATGAAGTTGTATCCGTCTGGCTTGTCGGGCGACCAGGAGCAGCCGTCGCTCGACCAGTCGCACGAGGGGTTCTGGGCGTTGCGGGAGTTCTCGAAGGAGTCGATGGAGACGCTGAAGATGAGCGTGTCAGTGGCGGCGTTGCTGCATGTTGCGCGGGATTCGAGCTCGGCGCGGGCGATCATTGATGGGGACTCGGAGGCGGGCAGAGCGGTGACTGAAGTGGAGGCGGCCAGGACCGTGGCCACCGTGGTGAGAACGGTGAACTTCATTTTGAAAATGTGATTGGACTTCTGAGAAGATATGGGGTAAAGTTGTATGGTGTGTGAAGGAGATGATTGTGAGTTGATGCTAATGAAAATGTTAGAAGTGGAGGTAATGAGGTTCTTATATAGACTTCTAAGTCGGAGTAATCACTTGGAGGTTACACCTCATTTGAGATGGCTCAAACTGAAGTTAGCCTCGTAACTGGACAAAAACGCCTTCCTATTACCCCCGCATCATTTATGAGGGCCCACTGACACCATTCGAACCTTTATCATCTTCGTCAAAGCTCACGGCATTCAACTGGCCAGTTAAGCACTGGTTGCCCCATATTAATCTACACCAAATAGGCAACTCGCAGTATGCGGGACTCCTAGTCGTTAAACTTTCAAGCATAAACACAGGAACCAGTCATAAGAGGGTATCATGACATCGTGCAATAGCTTCAGCTACGAAGGCTGAACTCTCCGATCAGCACACAGGCAGCCTCGCCATGAGGAGCAAGTGGGGCTTGTCTTCCCCTTTCTAAGAATATAACTGTGCCGACTGGTCAGATCTAAGATCTTGTGTCACAGATCAAGAACTAGGTTCCGCCTAAGAGTTCTCTTAGGTTAAGATCTTACAGATCACATTTGCGTAGACCTAGGAAGGAGCCTTTTCCTAGGCCTCATTGTTTTCATCTAGGTCCTCGTCTAACTAGA
>KV458932.1:22419-39385 GCA_001662605.1 Pseudogymnoascus sp. 05NY08
GCAGCAGCTTAGGCACGCCCTATGATATCTGGTTTTAGGTAGGTAGGGAGCTAGGTCTAGTTAAACAGAGGAAGGGTAGAAGTAGTAATAGGTCAGGTCGGTCTTAAGACTAGCAGGGAGCTCAACTTAGGCTAGTCTATAGACCTTGCTAAGCTTAGCTTCAACCCTATAGATAGGAAGCTCAACTCGTTGTTCCTCTAGCGTTCCTAATTAAACACAGTAAGCTCTTAGACCATAACCTAGTAGTTCCTATTCTATTAGTTCTTAATAACTACTATGCAGCTGCAGAATTACAGCGTCAGCTTATTCTACATATACTAGAACCACTCTGATTATGATACTTGTCTAGTAATAGCTACGCTCTAGAAACGGGCTTTAAACTTAGGGAAGGACTTGTAAGAGTAGCCCTTCTCACCTATTTACATATCATTGAATTCGTTCTAGGCCTATTTAGTCTTGTTACCTATAAGGTAATATAATCCTAATAGGTCTATCATTTTATTAGCACTCTAGAACCTATGCGTATTAGATAGGTATTAGGGTTCTAGGTATTTCTTAGCTAGGCTAGTTGTAGTTCTATATATTAGCGCTTAGCATAATACGTTAGTAGGGTAGTGATCTTCGTTGACTATAAGCTAGTCCTGTATAGAAGCACTCTACTATAGGAAGGTGTGTTTAATGCTATTGCTAAGGGGTGTGATTTTCTCTAATATAGATGATTTCTTATAGCAACTTAAGGGGTCCTTAGTGTACTATTAGGGTAGAACTGGGATTAAAGGAGAGCGCGCATTACTAATAGGTGGCAACTAAACAGTGCTGAATGTATTTTGCATTATTAGTTTAGGCTGTTCGTCTTCGTTTTCGTCAGCTTTAATAGTGTGTACTAGAGTGTCTGCTGCTAGCAGCAGCGTAGAGGGTATTTGGGTCTAGCTAGCTACTAGGGTAGCTATTATCACTTTAAGCTCTTACATCTTGTTTTTAAGGTTTGTAATTTAATCTAGGGGGCTCTTAGATGGCCCTATAGTCATTACTATAGTGGTAGTCTGCCTAGTTGTCATTCTAGACAGTTAACCATCGTTGTCTTAGGGTATGTTTAAGGTTATCTTCCTCATATCAGTTTAGGGGTGTATTAAGTCGCAGTTAATACTAAAGAGTCTAATTTCCAGTAGCTTGTAGCTATTAGCACTCTTATTCACAATTGCCTCTATGCTTAAGGGGGTTATTTAGGATCTTGTATCCTATTTAGCGCTAACGCGTTAGCAACTTTACTAGCTTGCTCTACAGGATCAAACCCTAATCCACTAGCTGTCTATGAGATCTCTAGAATCACAGCTATTTAAAGTCGTTAGGTCTCTACTCTAAGATGGCACTAAGTTGTAGTCAGTAGTGTAACAGTAGTTCTCCTAAGTCGTTTAAGGGTGGGATATTATTTAAGTACAGCTGTCCCTAGTAGGTGTGATCTTTTTTGTATAATGTAAGGACATAGGGCACTGTATTATAAGAAGTGGCATATAGGAGTGTAAGTTGGATATAAGTTGGTGTAATCCTATAGGTCTACTATAAAGGATATAAAAAAGATGAAGGAGGAGCGTAAGGCTTCTTACCCTATAAGTATCTGTATTAGGTCTGACTTAGCTAAGCCTAGCGTGCCTGTAGATCTACTCCTGTCTGTCACCTAAATCTACCCCAACCCTTAAACTCCTATACTACCACCCTATAGTGTTGGTGCTAGGCGCTGCCCTATAGGTCTAAATGTACCCTATGTAAGGAGACATCCTTATAGTTATGCTTATAGTTATACTTAGTATAGTAGTTATTATATTAACTATAGAGTTATAGCAGCTATTAATAGGAAATTGCTATGTACTGTAATTAGTATTGTTAAAACTACTACTATTAAAATTTATACTAGAAGACTAAGGCTAATTTATATAGTAGAAGTAGCTAGTGTTAAAGCCTATATAATTAGTTAGGTTTATGCTGTTCTACTAGGTGAATTTAACAAGTAAGAAGTTACTAAATGTCTAGGGAACACTAGTGTAATTATTAGTTTCTATTACTCTATACTAAGCTATATAGTTAGAAACGGTGTAATTAGGGAGTAGTAATAAGAGATTAGGACTAGAAAAAACTACTAGGGTAGGTTAGTATGCTTAAGCTTAAACATAGTAGTAGTTGCTAATTATAAGATTTAAGCAGTTATAGAATACAGCTAGATTCTAAGAGATGAACTAGGCTTTATTAAAGCTAAAAAGGTAGTCTGTAATTAAGGTATTATTATTACCCTTTAGCTGTTAGTTATAAATTTGCTATAATGGCTTTAGGATAGACATATAGCCATAGCTTAATAGTATGTTTTACAGCCACTGTAAATTCCTACCTAGACAGGACTTGGCACTTTAAAAGGCTATAGCTCTATAACAGTTAGCTAAGCGTTAATTACTATTAATAAGATGGATGAGTAAGGCTAGAGAGTAGTAGGCGGCCTCCTAGTCCGTTCGGGAGTCTTGCAGGATGCAGAGTGAGTCAATCCAAAGATATCGATAACCAAGCTTTCGCGTAATAGTAACGGCGTCTTGGAATGTATTTGGCATTGCCGAAAATTCAATGTGTTTTATCATTTGGGGTAGGTTTTCCGTTTTGGTTTGGAGAACCTCTGCTGGGTCTCCCCAGCTGTGGCTGAGCGTTAAATAAACACCTTGAGTGCCATATGTCTCTAGTAATTGGAGATCTTCAGAGCCCTCCAAGTCTCCAACGTCAAGTACACGGTCGGGTAGAGTTGTGGGCTGGATTGGCACGCATGTCTCCTGATGATTTTTGTGACAGACGGAGAGCCAGCTCTTTGCTACGTTGAAGTTGGTATCAGAACCCAGGTCAGGGGAAATATCATATCTTCCAATCCTGTAGCCACCGAATTGTAAAATTTTCTCTGTTGCAATTATCAATAACCGGGTGGGAGCACTGTGAACAACTTGGGACTCACCACGAGGACAGGTGAGCTTGAATTCCACCACAAGGTCAGAGCGCCCAATACGGACAGCCAACGTGTCCATACGCCTCTTTGACTCTACGGAAGCGATACGGGACGAAGTGATGCATATTTCCAATTGGGTGTTTCGAGAGACGTCTTCGGGTGCCAGGGATTGGAGAACTGTTTCTACGCTGTCGTAATCCATCGTTTTTGCACCGTCTCCTTGCCTATAATGATGCCTAGGGAGTTTGCAGGAAGCCCAGATCTCATTGCAGAATTCGCAACCATTCTTAGCTGAGGCGATTATGTTTTCGTACGATGAGTGATGGGGGAACCAGGCGCCATCTGGAAGTCAATAGCAAGGCGCCGTACGTTTTGCATCACTGTCAATAAATAGATTCACAAGTTTTTCAACGGATAGCTGGTCGCATATTTCGCACACCATGATGTTGACTATTACTCTGGCATTGGTGAGAAGTCATAGTAATTCCGAGGAACTATAACAAATACTGGTGGTTTGGAATCGCGATTTATGATTGGAGTATAAAATGCTGCGCCACAGACGGTTATGTCAATCACCAACATACCCGACATCAATCTGCCTTACTGACTAAGCTTCACCGACTTCACAAAATATGAAGTCACAACTCGCGACTATGCTTTTCATTTTATCACATATATCTGTTGTATGTGCACTTCCTCGTTAGCAATCCGCTTCGTTCTTCCAAAAGTGACTCGTGTCCCGGAGCCAGAATAGTATACTCCAGCCACGTGAAACAGATTCAACCCCACATCTGCCTAATTGAGAAAGGGGAATAATCAGCCCGACTCAGACAACTCATCCCTCGCTACAGTGCAACCTCTAAATTGAGCACAATTACGTGCAATTCTGAACGTTGCGTAGAACAAGAAATTAAGATCACAGCTTGTTTTTGAAGATTTGGGAGCACAGTGCGATGGGTGCGTATTGACAAAAGACTCCTGGTAGAAGCAAACTAATAAGGTGCACTCAGGTTACTACGAGGTAGGAATTCCTCATGGGCTTACTATCTAACCTGAGCAATATGACGAGAGCTCGACGTTAATTTGTTTGATGTGATTTAGATCTATTGCCAACTCTGCGGCGTGAGCTTCAATATCAACTGCATCAGGACCCGTGCTGAGCCCAGACATGCCGCCTGGGCTGATACGCAGGGCCCTAGAGATGAGTGGCGGTATAGTACAGGGTCGAAATATTACAATTGTCCTACTGACACTACAGGAGGCTGTGCGGCTGTCAATCGTTCACATAGTCTGCCAGTTACTCTGGGCACCTCCACAGTTAATTTACCCGCGCCTCCTCAGTTTGATACCGAATTTTTGCCACTGAGCATACCCTACAAAATAGACCAGGACTATGAGGATTACGGTAGGGAGGCGGTAGACAAGGTCAAGCTTGGTCGCGAGGCGTATGAGCATATCGCCGGCCCAAGCTGCCGGCAACTCGATGGATATAACGGCTACAACATATCTGTCGAGGAGATGTTAGACTGTACGACTGTACAGTGTTCATATGCCAAGCCTGAGAACTGGATACCAAATGCGGAAGATATGTACTTTGAAGTAGATTCGAAGTATTACCTGAGCGGCTTATCAGACCATTCAAGCTCAGGAGGGTGGAAACAGACGTTTGCTCCTATTCTCCACGGAACAGTACAGGGAAGCATAGATAACGACAACAATCCATGGATAGACGTAAGATTTTATCCATACAACGCAGGGGCAGTTTGCGCTCCTTGTATACAATTGCTGACATAGATACTTTACAGTCAGAAGAGCTGCAGAGAGAGTCCGGGGTGGCATTCCACCCGGCATGCTTCGAACTCTATAGAATTGTCAGTGAGGATACCTTCAGAACAGTCAATGTGGACGGGTTAGTTCAACTGCGAAACAACTGCTGTACGAGCAATAAAATCTTCTGCGAATGGGGGGATGATGTCGACTGCTGCAAAGAACAGTGCTGGCAGCACTTTCCTGACTCTGAGTATCTCGTTGCGAACCCTATCTTCATCCCCGGCTTTAGAGACATATGCGAAAACGCTCTTCAAATAGACAAGGACTTTGACGTTCAACGAAGTGCTTTTTCGCAAAGAGGGTGGCATCGAAAGCAGTTGGGTTCGGCTGACCCATTCCTCAGGCTACCTACAGAGCTAGTTCAAAATGTTGTGAGCTATCTTAACTCACGGGAAATCGCTTCTATACGGCTCGCGTCTCATGCATTCGAGCACTTACCTATATCACTATGGCATAGGCTCATTCTTGCCGAGATGCCCTTTATCTATGAGGCAAGGTGTAAGGATGTTACGCCATATGCATGGGCCTCTCAAGATGTCAACATGCTATAGAATCTCAGGAAAGAAGCAGAGGAATGGGAATCGCAACGTCAGGGAAAGGCTAGGGACCTAGAGCATGATCCCGAATTGAAGCCAAGTTTCTAGCTACAGAACCTAAAGTCCCACCGTGGCATACCGAAACTAGCCTTAAAAAGCTCAAAGAAAAGTCACTCAAGATAAAGAAAAGACTCCAGCCGGTTGCGCTACATCACGATAAAACCAATTGGTTCTAGTTGTACAGCGACGTCGTTCGCCATTGGAAGGACTTAAAGGGACTGCAAAATCGTGAAAGGATATGGGGAACAGTTTACGACATCTGTGATGAAATTATCAATGAAGCAGTTGACGAAATGACAAGGGGTAGCATTTGAAGTTACGATAGGGGTGAAGATGCAGTATTCGAGTAAAATAAATATGATGACATGGATAAGGTTTGAAGCAGATAAATTAATTTGACTGGGTATGATGGGTTAGATTACTGAATTGGATTGAATTCGTCACATTTTTGCGGAGGTTCTATTACAAAAGGGCCAATCATTGATATTAATCGGATTTCTATGACTCTTAACCAAAACGACTCTATACACAGTTACTAAGATCTCTCAAAATATCAACAACCAGCTTGCTAAACTCGCTACTCAACCTGGACCCCAGACGATCATCAAACTCCACACCAAAGCTCCCTTCTAAACAAGTTAACACAATTTTCTGATACTTCTCCCCTGTGTAAAAGGCCAGTCTCCGTTTCGTATGCTTTAGTAACCGGGATTTTGTTGCTTCAGCGGTCTCAGAAATAGTGGTGTTTGTTGGTGGGTTTAGGAGTGCACCACCATCGATTTGGGAGAGAGATTCCCAGAGGCCGATTTCTAGAAGCATAGTTCCTAGAGCTAAGTATTGGTCAGTCTGGGATGAAAGTATTTGGTGGCGAGGAAAACATACCATAGATATCATGAATCTTGGAGAAGGTCTCGCTAGGCTGTCCCCACCGTTGGGGGTGCCGATATATATTTCGCTTGATATCATAATCGGGTCTCCCACTTGAAAAATCGGAATCGAGCCTGGAGTACTCAAAGCCAAAAATCCTTGGTTGTTCTAGTATGGCTATTTCTGGAATTTCCGTGGATTGGTCCATCGCTGTTCCTGGGAGGAAAATGATGTTCTCACTGCGAAGACTCTTATGCACCCATCCCACTGAATGTAGGTGCCCCAATGATTCCGCCAATGCATAAGCTAACTTAGTACGTGTTCCTAACCCGGGTTTCAGTTTCTTCGAAATGAGGCTGGTGTTTAGAGATGCCGGAACACTCTGTGAGGGGAATTCGAAGGCGAATCCAATGCGTTTTCCTGGAACGTCGTCGAAAAAATTGATACAGCGAAGAACCCTGAATCGATCGTTTTTTGTCTCGTGAAGTAATGCAACAAGCTGCAATATCCTTCTGGAAACGATCTCATTTATGCTCCCGGTTCGATCCTGCTCATAGCTTTTATACTCGACAATCACCACTCCTTTCCCGGGGATTTGCCCAACTTCTAATTCCTGGAATCTCATTGTCTCTTTGAATTCGAGCCGTGAGATCTTTAGAGCCTTTGCCGTCTCAACTGGGATCTGAGATGATCCTGGTGCAAGCAATTTCCTCATTCCAATCCCCTCTAGCATTCCGGCCTGACCTGCGTCTTTATCCTCCTCGAGTTTCTCCATCTGTGACACAGTCGAGAAGAACGGCAATGGCCACCACGCCAGCTCCAACAACGACTTCACACGTTCAGTCCACGCCTCAAACTCAGCCACAAGATCCTCGGCGCTCTTCTTGTCACTCATAACCCACCTAGCTTTCTTTGTCCAGCTGGTAACCCTGGACAATTTCGCGTCTCCTGCTTTCCCAATACCTAAAATGACAGATTTCCTCTCGTCAATGTCAAAGGCACCTATGCCCCCGGTTAACCCACCTTCGCCGCTCGCGGCTAATGCATACCGTTTCTCCACGACATAATACTTCTGCAACAACTCATATAGCTGCCTCAACAGATCTACAAAATTATCACACACGTTCTCCGGTAACTGGTCAAATAGTCTTCCTTGCACGAGAGGAAACTTATTCGCTTCAAATAGCATCCGTTCAAAGGCATCGAAGCGTGTTATCTGTACAGAGAACCTCAAACGGAGGCGCTCAGCGTCGCCGCCGAAGTTTTTGGTGTCAGACCAAAGTGTGGCGATGGCTTCTGCGGTGGGTTTTATGACTGCGATAACGCCTATGGCGAGTCCGGCGACTTCCATGTTCAACGAGGTAGGCGAGGTTTCAAGGGAATGGAGAGCAATGAGGAAGTGAAGCTGGTTAGCATCAGGCTTCAGGCGTCTGTGTTGGCGGTCACGTGGACTGCCAGGGGCGCAGTTAATATCACGTGAAATGCCAGGGGTTTCTTTGCAGCATGTACGAAGAGGGCGCTAAACTTGTTAAATGTGTTAATAATTGCCTAGGGAATAGAGTTATGTGGAAGCGTTCAGATGTAGATATAAAATGCGGACTAATACTTAGGATATCATGTACTACTAAATTTGTTTGGTTTGTTAATTTAGCACATCAACAGTTCAAGTAGAGTGGGAAGTAAAAACGACTGGAATTTAAATGATTGCTCATAATACAATTTCCTGCGTAGTCAGGAATTCATCTTTACATTCAATGGCTTTCCCCCCCCCTATTCTACGTTATTATCTCGCCTATCTCGCATATTCCGACGGGCCCCTTATACAGGGCATCATGGCACCGCCTAACGGTCATTTTCTTAGATAGTAATATTCGAATGCTAGTTTCCCAAATGCTAATATTTAAATTCTAGTTTCTCAGATACGACGCAAATTTTGACTTTTATTTGTATTTATTTATTATTATTAGTAAGTTTATTAAGTCCGCTTAATCCTTCTTTCCCTTCGAAGAAGTCTCCTCCGAAGCCGTACTATTTACACTTGTATCTGACACCGAAACCGTGAACGAAAAATCTGTCTCGCCGACTAAATCTTTCACATGCTCAATCAGCCTTGCTAGGTCATCCGTAATCAAACTACTCGCGACTTGAAGGCAAGCATATGCACTATAGCCGGGCTCTTCTATATGTCGCATACCCAAGATACCCGTATCTAGGGCCTCTAAGCGCCTGTTCAAGTAGTAAGGTGGTGGTAATTGGATGTAAGGAGGCAGGGTGGAGCCTTGTATGATGGACGCAGAGAGGAGGGAAAGCGTTGATGTGATCTGGTGGCTAGTTGGACCCACGTCCTCGATCAGGACACTTAGATCATTGAGCCAAGCCCTTTGTGTAGCGGTTTCCGGATTGGTAGGTATGGAGCCTTCTTCCCTCGACCAGGTTTGAGTCGCATAGGATATAAGAGAGAGGTAGTTCATGATGCTATTATAGTTTTAAATTAGCATTCTGATGCTGTTGTGGGGGCGAAATATCTCGAATTAGGATACAAAGACTGAAAGACTTACTTCGTAGACCTGAGAATAATGGCTTCGTATGTCTCCCTAGGAAATTTACCTCCCACCGCCGGCTCCCACTTCTGCCACTCCGCATGCTGTTTTAAAGACGGCAGAATCATCATGAGCTTGCCAAAAATCTTATGGCGAGCTTTCTGTAACTGTCCGTGAGGAGACGTCTTCGATCTCATGTCTCCTTCCGTATTGTGTAGTCGGGATCTAGTCGTTGAATTAACAACACTGTAGTAATTTGCGAGCAGGTAAAGCACGGAGCCGAGATCTTTGCGAAGCAAACTGCGGTCTGAAAGTTGGTACGGAAAAATTGTCCAAATGAACGCCACGAAAGATCCTCCTGCTACACAAGCTAACCGGTAAAAGGCGAGTTGGTAGGTGCTATGTGTGTGTTAGTTGCGTACGCAACCACGGAAAATGAGGTACTCACGGATAGTAAGGCTGGCCACTTGCAGATGCCGCTTTAATACCAATCTTCCTGACCTGAAGCTCATATCCTAGAAGTTCGGTCAGTCATCCGCACATTCATACTCTGGGGAAGGGAATGGTACCAATTATCAAAACCTGTGTTACGATGGTAACTAGCCAGATTGGAACGAAGCGTGGGAATTTCAAGAAAAAATACATCTCAAGGAATATGAATAACCAAAGGAAGACAAGTACCCCGGGCGTTTTTTCGCCAACAATATACCAGATGACAAGTGAAGAGACAGCCGCGATAAAAGTCCCTATGATTCGTCCCAAGAAGCCAAAAATTGCTTGGCCGGAACTCATGTTCATACCGATGGCAATAATAATCAGGGCCCACACTAGACGTTGCTTGATGAAAAAGAGTTGCGTATCCTTCAAGAAAGCAACGATACCCACAGTCAAAGTAGCACAGGCTACGCGGAATCCAAATGCAGACTCTGGTGACCCCAAAAACCTAGGGATTGTCCGAAGCGCATTGCCAAAATGCTGCCAGGCAGTCTGTGGCGGAAGATGTTCAGGGTCCTTACGTTTGTTGAAACCAGAACCCATATAAATGTTGTTCATGCCAGATTCCGTTGAATCTGGATATTCAGAGTCGACGGTCGCGTCTTCGTGGCCCAATCCCATGATCCATTTCTTAATTCGACGTCGACCTGGGACAATCAGTCGATTATTTTTCATTGTGCCATCTTCGACCTTTTTGTCCGCAAATTTAACAAAATTTAATATTGCTACACCGGTGGAGTAGAGCTGGGTTCTGTTAGTACAGCGAATAATAATCTCTAGTCCATCGGAATTAAATCTGCTCCAGGAGAAGGCACCGGCAATAGACACATTGTACACATGAATGAGAAAACACGTACCAGGTGTTCCATATATAGCATCAGATATAGCTGTTGTTGGTCTCGACGGTGTTGGGCCTCATCCGGGGTGAGATTATTGCTGTCGCCGGGGGCGCTCTTTGCGTTGTCAAATTGGTCTTCAGATAAGCCCTTCTGTCGCGCCCATGCCTTTAAAGTTTCTCCTCGTTTGCTGTGGAAGTCTACTACCTTTTGATTTAGGAAGCTGGTAAACTCCAAATCGCCAGGCCTTGGGTCGGTACCGTTCTCCTCTACATCACCTTCCTTCTTCTTCTTCGGCTTAGGTAGGATCTTTAAAACAAGACCTGCATGCTCCATTCCCTCATCCATGGCTGCCACGGCTACTGCAAATGGCTCGTGTAAGGCTTTCATGACTTCATTCCAGACTTTCTTCTCTTTCGACTTAGACGCTTCGTCAAGATGTTCCCATGACTCAGCTCGATCGAAGCTGTTTTCATGAGGTTCAACCCATCCACGCCTCTCGGCAATCCGTTCGAATATATCTGTGATAGTGCTCATACCTATGAGAGGAATTAAGATACCACGAAATAATGTGAATATCTCATCCAAATCCTTGGCATCTAATTTTCCCCAAGCATACTCTCTCTTCGCAAATGGCATGTCGCCGTACAATTTCCCATGCAAACCGGTTAGTGCTCCGATAGCACTTTTCAAATCCCTGGCTTGGGTTGTCTCCGCTGGACTAGATTTAGATTTGTCTTGATTTTTCCCTTTCTTTCTGTCATCACGCTTCGGATCTGTCACAGTCTCTGTTGTGGCAAACATATCGCTGCTTCCCAAGCTTTGTATGTAGGCCGTTTGTGCCTATTGGAGAAGTTAGTGCCATTGATCCTGAATTAAAAGGGCCGGGGGCAGCAAAATGTGCTCTACAAATGGTTAAAAACACATGGAAACACTCACCTTCAAAACGCCTCTGACCGCCTGGACATATCCTGCCTGTCCCTTTTGCACTACTGCCCGAGAAGATACGGGAATGATGAACAGAGAAACGCCCGTGGAAATAGCAAAGGCGGCTAAGAACGATATCAAAAGTTGTCGTATGACAGCCTCGCCCTGTTCTATCGTCTGAAAACTCGGTCCGAACGTGAATGCCACATTTGTGAAAATGCTGTACATAATAGCCGGAAACTGCAAAGCCGGTATCTTCGCCCGCAAAGCGTTCACAAGGTAGATGTTCGCAAATAGCCATATGGCACAAACGGCTGCCTGGCTTGAGTTGTATGTAGTTGTAGAGCCAGGTGTGGTTGTATGCACCCTAGCCTGTATTCCACTCCAAATACCCAACAACGCCACAGCGCTTCCGAGGCAAATACCAATGGTGTTGAGAATTAATGTTTGTATGTACTTAGCGCGAGGCATAATAGAAATCGAGAGTACAGTGATAACAGGGACGAGGTAGCCTATAGTGGTGAATACCTTTGCGATATCGAGGGATTGATACCAGGCGACTGCTATGATGGGAGCGAGAGATCCTCTATTTAAGTTTTAACCTCATGTAAACTCAACACGATACCAATGGAGTATACCTACTTGAACATCATCATCAGAGTCCCTATATCGAGGTCAAGCTTTGCCCATATCCTCTTGATTTTCGACGGTTTGGGTTCATCCTCGTCCTTTGTCCCAATAACGGTTTCTTCGGCCTCTGCGTCTTTGGACTTCGATGCCTCGGCAGGCTTGTCCCCTACGTCATTCTCCACATCCTCAGTATCCTTCTCGGCGTCTTCTGCTCGCGTTTCCTTGGTGTCCATCGGCTCTGGCCTATCCCCCACAGCGGCTGACATCTTCATAGGTCCATCAGTCGCTCAATTGAATTTCGACTGGTATATTTACGTGGTTTGGACATATGGTGAACGACTATGTAAACTGAGACATCGAGACCAAAATTACGTACTAGCACTGTAGTAAATGGTAGCGCGAAAACTTTCTTCCGGCTTAATAAGCTTATCTTGCCCCACCGTATACTGATCCATCAGGTAAGGGGTAAGCATGCATAATCCATGACCATTGGACTCCGTTGGACCCTTACCGGAAACCGCGTTAGGCAGGAGTGCTATGAGTCCAAGTATTCGGACACCGATGTCCGAATACTGGAACTCGAGTGCTATGGGCCGAACCAGGTAAACTACGTCTGCGGTCTCACCGAAAGAGCAGGCCACCCTCATAGATTGTAGACGTAAAGGCAGGGTGCGAAAATATGGTGTTATGGCCGGCTTTTAGTACCCTTACGCATGATTGGGGAAAATAAAGCGCATTGGTGGTTGCGAATTCACGATCATCAACCAAATAGGTCATAAGCTCATACTCAACTTCGGCCACTACTCGGACGAGTCGGACACCGGCGTCCAAATACTAAGCTAACGACACCGGTGTCCGAATACCGGAACTCTCTCCGGACCTCCGAACGCATAACCACGCCTTCCACCACCTCGTTTTTCCCCAACCCACACCACCAAGGCTTCCCCCATCTCCCCCTCCCCTCCGAAGTCACTCTCTCCTCTTCTATTCTAACCCACTGCACCATCCCCCTTCCCTCCGGCCTCACCCTTCACATATGGCCCACGCCTCACTCCCTACCCCGAGGTACCGTCATCCTCCAGCACGACTTCGGCGGATACGCAGAGCGCTAAGTCACATGGCACCACGCTCTCATCCCGGCGCTACTTGACCATGGTTTTCATGTTAAGGCGTTGGATTTAAGGGGGCATGGGGTGTCGGGTGGGGAGAGGGGCGTGGTGGATGTGGAGGAGGCGGTGCAGTTGCGGCTCCAGAGGGAGATGGAAGGACGGTATAGACGTGCTGGAGCTGCTGGAGGGACAGGCAAGACATTTCTAACTGGGAATTCGCTCGGGGGCTTGGTGACAGTAGGGAGTGTGGTTGCAGATTCAACTGGTATAACGGGGGTGGTGCTGCTTAGTCCGGTTATTCTGGAGCCAGTAGCATGGTTCATGGGCATGGTGGCTGGTGTCGCGGCAAAATTGGTGCTGGGGTGGACTGTGCTAGGACTCGGGGGCTGGAGAGGGTGGAACGACGAGGGATGTGGAGGTGGGGAGGGGGATGGAGGGAGATGGCGGGATCGTAAAGAAAGGGGTGTCGTTTTTGACAGCGGGAAGTGCTGGGAGGGTGGCGGAACGGATGAGGGCGGGGTTGGAGGGGTGGGGGGTTCCGAAGTTGGTGCTGCATGGGACGCGCGATCAGTGGGCTGATGTGGTGGGGAGTAGGGGGTTGGTGGAGGGGATGAGGTCAGTGAGTAAGGTGCTGGTGGAAGTGAAAGGGGGGTAGCATGAGTTACTTAATGATCTGGATCGGGATGAGGTATTGACGCGAATATTCAGGTGGTTGGACAATCACGTATGAAGAAGAGTAGATAGGAATGTTCCTCTCGGAGACTTTCTTGCTTAAATATATACATCCATAGTCAGGCTGTATTGTACTAATACTCGCCCTACGAGCTAACTACTTATCTGAAAAATCTGTACAGAAACGCTCGATCTGCCCCTATACCTCCGCCTCAGTATTTAACAAACTGGGTAGGCGGGGTTGCTGCTAGTAACTCCATCATCATAGATGACTTGATCTCCCGGGTTGGCAAACACCGTATGTTGCCACTCCACTGTTGCGCAGCCGTTGTTGACATTTGCCACAAAGATGTTAGGCCGAGCACTAAACTTCGCAGCATCTCCTGCGTCATTGGTGACTTCCACATTTACACAGTTCATGTACATCTCACGGTTACCGGTGAGATTGAACCATGTCCACGCTAAGAGTGCGCGGCCGTTAGGTGCTTCGGACGGCACGACAAAGTCATACTTCGAAGTTATAGGGCAACCACCAAGCATTGACTTGATGACCTTGAAGGTGGCCCCATTGTCGTAGCTAAGGGATATCTGACATGACCCCCCATTATGAGTTGCGGTTCCGGTAAGGGAGAGGTTATAGGTTTTTCCAGCGTCGTAGAATGCAGTTGCACGGAAGCCGTCGTTGTGGTATCCTTTGCAGGGAAAGTTTGAGCCTAGATAATGTTAGCAAGCTATATTTAAAACGATATAGTATACGCACCATCTGCGAGAAGGGGCGAAGTCATAGAGTAGTCAATATTGGTATAGTCATTGGCCGGGTCAAATTTGCTGTGAAGAGGATATGGCCAGTCTAGCTCCATGTGGGCCATTGCAGGGCCAACTGCAAGGAGAGCAGTAACGATAGGAAGGTAGCCGAGCATTTTAGAGTTGAGGAGAAGACAGATATTCTTTCGTAATGTAAGAAGTAGTAATATGCGTTACTTTAGAGCGAACTGCATGTATTAGGGGGATCTACACCATCTTATATATGCTTTTTACATCTCCGTACAGGTGCACTGGGGTGCTATAGTAGTATACACACACAGTAGCATCCATAAGGTTGTACGTAACAGTTGTATATAGAGCACTAGGGCGTTTAAATTGACATCAGAAGTAACCTTGCTATTTTAGAGTTTTAGGGTGGCTAGGTTGGACGAAGAATTAAAACTATGGATAAGAAACGGCCCGACGAAGAAGATTAACATGCTGGCTTACGTCTAGGGGTTAGTTAACCGTCGTAGGTTCTTTAAGTGGGTTCCCAGAATACTTTAATATATAACATTACTGTGATATGGCTTAATTAGTTACCAAACAAGTACAGGCTCATATAACTAGATAATGGCCTTTCAAAACGATATTTCCTGACAGCATCTACGTTGGCCAGCCGGCCATAACATCAACTAACGTCTAATTTGACTATATCTTTACTATCTCGCCCGTTAAAAATTGTGTCTCTCAAATCGCCGAGCCCGAGAGTAGTAAACCAATCGTCTTAACGTTACGTGAAGCGTGGCATATAGAATGCGCTTTTAGCTTGCCATCTCTATACCTCAGATTAGAATGTAACAGTTGTGGAACGTAACAACCACATAACGTCAAGTCCAGGAACGTAAAGTCTTGGAATGTGAGGAAATAAGATTAGCTTAAATTTGACGGGGGTGACATATGGCAGTTGGTTGGCTTAAAAGATGGAAAGTAAGCATGTTTCGATTAGGTTACTGTAGGATCACAAACGTTGTAATATGGGAAAGACCGTGCCCGAGTATGAAACATGGGGGTTCCCGCTAGAGATCTTGCGCGCATGGGGTTCAGGCCACATCGCAAACTTAGGAAGGTAAATCTATTCATTTGGCAGGAGGATAGACATGCAGATCTTTAGACTATTAATTGGTTGCATTGTCCCCAAATCGTGGATTCAACTGTGGCTCAAAGCGCGTGTCTAGTTGCCGCCTTTGCCCGTGAGACTTGACAGTGGTAATAAGCTGATAGAGATAAATAGCCTACGATTTTAGAAATAACGGTGATCCAATTGATGATTACCACCCCTTGATACCGGTAATCACAGTGGTGTCAACTTAATATTCTGCTGCAAAGAGCCACCGTGCCTAAGTAAACTTTCTTCTGCCACGTAAATATAACACCGCGATTTTGACCGGCTTCGCCGGCTTGGCGGCGCTTTCCCTGTCACAGACCCCCCAATTTGCTGATGTATAAATCGCTCACATATGTTTTGTTCTGCTGGAACTTATATAGCTATTATACACAGCATGTCGATTTCGTGAGTGATTACGGCTGCATATCGCGTTTCCTCTTAGTTACCTATCCTAACTTTAGGCCAACATAAATTTAGCTTACTGTCTTGAGAACAGCTACAATCATAATCGCGAGACCCAGAAATATAATGGCCTACGTCCAAGGTATAAATAACAGGAGAACGTAACAACCTACTACAACAAAAAATGGATATCAGCTTTCTATTTTGCACTGCACTCCTTACTCTCTTTCATGGTCTTAAATTATGCGCCCTGTCCTCAGCTCAGTAGGTTTAAGCAACCTTCTGCTTTACTTCGACTTTGTGTCTTTTCTCTACTGTCTTAACCCTTCACTCTTAGTTGAACTGCTGACCTGCCAGTCAATCGTTACAATCCCCATTCATCATCACTATAAATTGTAATGAGCGACTGTGCCAACGAGGCCCTTGAAAGAGAGCTCCCTGCCAAAAGAAACTCAAATACAGGATACTACGTCAAAACGTAACCTTCCTCTTCCCTCTCCTTCACCACCCATTTTTACCATGTACATAGGCGACCCTTAAAAAAGCAGAAGGCCCAGAGCCAACAATACCTTATTTCATTGGCAAAGAAAGCACTCGAAAAGTATCTAAAACTAATATATAACCTCAGGAAACGTCCTGTGCGAATGAAGTTGCTACCTTCACCAACACTAATTATCGCATGGTAACGTTCCATAACGAATAAAGCGATCAAACCTCTAGGTAAAAACTGGCCTTGGGCATTCTATAGTTGGCAGAAAGTTGCAACTACGATGATAGCTAGAACATCTTGCGACTTGAAAAAATCCTTGGGAATTCATTGACAACAGGTTATATATTTCACTAGAATGTTTATTCACTCATCAGGAGCGATTAAATAACTCATTAGAACGTATACTTGAGTTGTAATAGCATACAGATTTAGCAGCTTCAAAATGTTTCTGTTAAAGTCTTTAGATGCCTCTATCCCACATCTTTCTGTTCCATTTCTCGTTCTGTTTACACACCAATTTAGCGTTCTCTTCGCTATCAGCACCTATTTACTGAATATCAAAACGTAACCCACCCACATTTCTAAAGTGAGTCTCGCTAGCAGTCGCTGGAAACAGATCAGAATGCTCGAAGATCCACACGCTTCCGGGCCATGCCGAGTCACGTGTAACGGGGTGGTGCCGACCG
>KV458932.1:39401-52439 GCA_001662605.1 Pseudogymnoascus sp. 05NY08
GCGCAACCGTACATCGTTACATCACGCCAATCGATCGAACTTCGCCCAGTGTTTAGAAGCGTGAGATGTCTAGTGCTTTTAATCATTCTCATCTGAGCCAATGTGGAGTGATCAACTAACTTCTTAAGATGATCTTCAGACGCCCAAGGATTGACGCATAAGTGGATTTGCCTCAGCTTCTTTGCTAAAGCTAACAACATTCGAAAAGCTGTAACATCTGTTTGGTTCTCCAGGCTCGACTTGGAAATTCTGATAGTCAACCTCGTCAAACGACTAAATATGACTGAAAGTTCGTCGAATCGTTCTTTAAATTTAAACGCACTTAGCGGAACGGTGATATAATCTTGCCAGAGGTCAAGCTCTTCAATATGTGCCCCACTTTTAGTGATTGCATCCAAAAGCATCCCCATATGCTCCCCATTAATCGTAGCATCCCAAGGCTTCTTCTGTCGCCTAACCCACTCCACATCTGAGTACATTCTCAACGGGCTCATACGTTCTTCACGAGTCACTAACCACCCCTTCTGAAACGCAAATGCTAGTCGAACGGTCTTCACCGAAGGGAGTTTTCTCAGTCTCTCCGTCAACGCCCGACCCTCATCGAACGCGCTGGATTTCGCCTCTTTAACTATCTCTAGATACTTCCACGGTCCAGGGTGGTTCTCAAGCCAGCCTTTCTCCCTTTGATGGCGATTGCGAGGCTCTGCTTCGTACCTCCAAGGCCTAGGCCAAAGCCGGCGTAGGTCTTCGAAGGAGAACTCCCTGAACCGCGTGATGTCGTATGTAAGAGCCGTTACATGCTCACCGAGGAATGGATGGTCACACACTCCCATAAAGGTTTTGCGATCTTCTAGGTAGGGGCTGAACCACAGCTGCGTAATGAGCGGGACCTCGGACGAGCTCGCGTGAAATCTGCGCGAGCTGAGCCGGAGGGAAAGGTGGGCGGGTGTGGATAGATAAGATATTATTTGCAGGACGACTTCTGTTGGGAGGAGATCCCAACTGTGCCTTTTTTTGTGTCTGCGAGGTCTAGGTTCTTGGTGATGGGAGATTTGCGGGCGCGGTGAGAGGTCGTCCATTACGATTTCACTGTTGGCTAATATCGGCGTTTTAGTGACTGTTCTAGATAGTGCTGAATTGAATATTTCGCTGTAGAGCTTTAGAATATTTGTTCGTCAAATGTCAGAGTTTACATCTCCAACATTGATTGCATGAGTGTTAGTTGTATGACTCACTTCCAGCCTGCTTGGCAGGTTTGTAACCTACGAGATTTTTAATTTGAATCGACCCCAAATTAAGCCAAAGTAGAAGTCCCAAGCGCTTCCCTATTCTAGAAACCCCTAATTTCCGAATACAGAGTCGCCAACATGTATATAGCTACTATATACTACATGTCAGTGATTTAGCGACTGTTTTCTGCTGCACCAGCTTACAAGGCCTTTCTATATGCAGTAACTTACAAAAGATGCTCATAATGAGACAAGCGTGGATACTATTAGAGGACAAGCACTTCTCTATACAATGAGAAATATGAACCAGACCGCATTAATCTTACAGTCTCAACCTCTTTAACTCAAAGATGCATTGCTCTAGCATCTATAGGTGCTTCCAATCCAATCATATAGGCGGCCCCTCTCTCTTTCTCACATCGCGCTTCTTCGGGCGCAGCCACTCCTCCATCCCCGGCGGCCAGTACACCCTGCTATCTTCTCCTCCCATCCCAATCTCGTCCTCAGCCATCTCATCCACCTCTCTTCTTATCTTTGGCGATACATCACCAACCTTATTAATATCCCTACCAGCCTGCGTCTCCGTTCCCCTCACTTTCTTTAGTACTGCCCGCTTATCATCTGTGCGCTCGTATGGGATTATATCTGCGAAACTATTCCACCCTGGCAGCTTCAACGTGCGCATAAGCCCGAACACAGCCTGCTCCTTGTCTTTGGCCTCTATCATTAGATCCATGTCGTTAGGGCACGGGGGGAGGCTCGACGGGCGGGGGTTGTGCCGTCGTCGCTGTCGTGCCGTGACGGCCTCCGGCCGTGGCTCAGAGTAGTGCATCTTCTGCTTTATTTGCTTGCGGTCCCACGTCGCCTTAATGCGTGGAAAAAGGGGCACAATGTCATGGGTGCCCTCGCGGACTTGCGAGGCGTCGAATATAATGTTGTGGTGGTGGAAGTCAAGGACGAGAGGAATGTTCAACTCTTCGCAGACTGGTAAGAGGTCATGTACTGACCAGCTTACATCGTCGTTTTCAAGCACTAGCCGCTTCTTAATCGACGCCGACAACGCCTCGTAGTTCGTCTTGAACCGCTTAATAGTCGCCGTCTTATCGCCAAAGGTCCCGCCTAGGTGCAACACCATCACCGCGTCTCTGTCCTGTTGTTCTGGTAGCTTTAGCAAACATAGCATCTCGTCGTGATACTCTAGGTCCCGAACTGCATTCTCTACGACCCCCTGCCGTGGACTCCCTAGCTGCGTATACTGCCCCGGATGCATCGTGAGCCGATGCCCTAGCTTTGCTGCCAGCCCCCCTACCTCTGCGAGCGCCCTTGTAGCAAAAGGCGCGAGCTTGTACCCATACACCTCGTGGCTAGCAAACGGGAACATGTCGCTGCTCAGCCTCATAAAGCGGATACCGTACTTGTCGTTCCAGCGTAACATCCGTGGGACATCTCGCACGTTCGCAAGGCCAATCCCCTCGACGTATCGGCAACCCCTCGCGACATCCGCCGGGGCCGCTCTGTTCGGTCGATTGTGTGTCGCATGCTCAGGCAGCATCTCGTTATGGAGGGGGTGTCTGTGAGCGAGGATGCTCGCAATGCGACACGTCCGCGAGGAGAACACTGGCGGGGTCGAGGTGCGGAGATAGGTGTTGATACAGGCGTACCCAAGTCTCCCTTTCCACGGGAGGGGGAGGTATTCGCTATTTACCGGCGGCGGCCGCGCAGCATCTCTCTTCACCGCTGCAACATCCTCGTCGATGTCTGCACCTGATTCAGGGTCTATCTCTGTTCCGTCCTGATCTTCTATCTTGCTCGTGATCTCGGCGTCAGTTTTAGGCGTCTGTCTCGCGTTTCCAGCACGTATCCTATCAGTTTCTTCCTTATCCACGCGGGGCCTCTTAGCAGGCCGTCTCGTCTTTCTACTAATTTCTAGGGTAGGCTCCGAGAGACCAGACGGCGTGTCCTCGTACGCCTGGCCTCCCACATCACGCTTCCGTACTGATGACCTGGTAGCTCGCATCGACATCACTGTACTTATTGTAGATGCGCAGTACAATATCTTCGGTGGCCCTAAAAGACGAATCGAGTAGGAGGAGGAGAACATGCGGGTTCTACAAGAAACGAGGTGGAGATGCGTGTACTAATACTCCATGAGGCTATAACCATGTAGGTATCTAACGAATTGAATCTGTGACGCGTACTATCCGTCTTCCTCTCTCTATAGCTGTCGATGTAGCTGTTTGTATAGCCATCTCAATTGCCATGTGTATCAAAAGGTTGTTATCGGAGGCAGATGCGCGCCCTAGAGGGCGGGATGACGTCTGCAACCGCTACGTCATCACCATATCCTGGACAGGTAAAGCCTTACCTCCAAGAAATTACGAGCTCCGCCTCAAGCCATCAAAATGCGTGCTTGACGGACATCGATCATTCAACGCTCTTTCGATATGCGAGCATAGCCACATTGTCCTTGATCACCCGGCATCGCTTTTCTCGTATCTGGTGCCGACCAATTCTCCTACCATGCAACCTCATCCGCTTGCATTCTTGGTCGGGTTCACACCTCAGAGAAAGAAGAAGGGCGACCCTTCGCCACCCAAGCCCCTCCCACCACAATCTCGTCGTCTGACCGTGGGCGAAATCCCATCTTTAGAGGTGGTGCCGCACCCACCAGAGGATCAAAATGCCTCCTACCTATCACGTCTCGCTAATCGCTTCAACTTCAACTTCACCAAGCCTGAACCCTCCAGCGACCCTCTTGCCCCACCCACAATAGCACATCCCCAGGAAGTGTCCTCGATATTTCTTCTTCCCACCGAGCTACGCCTCTAGATATACACTCTCGTCCTTAGCAATCGCAACATCCACCTTGGTCTCGAGACGGAGGATGATAATCGTCATTCACCATACCTACGGCACTATCACTGCAAATACGGACGGCAAGATCTGTTCATAGATCCATGGCATAATTGTTAGTCCCCCCGAGGCGGCAGACCTAAAGATCCTATACAGAAGATCCTAAGTCTGCTCTTAACATGCTGACGGGTATATTCTGAGGCAATCGACCTGCTGTATTCAGCAAACACCTTTTAGTTAGAGAACTTGCATCTTGTTATGCATCTTTATACGCTAGTCCTACCGTAAAGGTTACAAGCCATGCAGCGTCTAGTGCTCACCTTACGTTTTAATAGATTTCCACTCGCACCGAACGAGATGGAAGACAATGAGCTGTCACAAGCAATGGTTTGGAAGACATTGTTAGAACTAAAGGGATTACGGGAAGTACATTTGCATTTATAGGCAGCCGAGACGGATGATCGCATGTAGAGAGACGATGGTAGTTGTAGAGAAGCATTAAGAACTCAGATAAGGCCACTAGTAGAGAGGCTAGATGTTTTTAGGGTATAGTTGCTAGTTATGAAGATCTTAACATAGGAAGGCATGGAAAGCGATTCCTTTGCAGTGTGGCCGTCTTAATAAAGTTGCGAATGACAGCCGATATGAACACACTCGCCCTATGATAGTCTAACAAGAAGTGAACGAGAGATTATAAACAAATAATGCGCTAAAGGCTAGGTACTAGATATGTCATATATAGACACTATCTAGACACGATTCGATACACACTAATGGTCATAGGCTGCTTCTCTAGGCATATTACCCATTAGTGCCTTCACAGCCATTCCCTTCTGCTCCTCTAATAAGCTCGTACCTTTAGGAAAGAAAGTTGGGTTGAAGACCGGTCCCCACATCACCATATCTGCCTCTTTTCCGCCATCGCTGCTTTCTTCGTTAAAAAATGCAGCGAGAGACCCTAACTCCTCCTTCTCCATAGCGGTTAGAGCACGTTTTGCCTTTAAAGAACTTAAAGCTCCTGTGACTTTGCCATTTTCGTTAATAGATCCTCCGGCTCTAATCACACGAACACCTGTTTTATGTCAATCTTCGTAAGTGGAATTTGAAAAATTATGAACTTACCCGAAGCGAAGAGTCCATAGGCGTTGTTCATTGGCTTTCCGTTGTTCAGGCCACCGTTGTTAGGTAAATTCGTTAAGATCTTCCTACAGTTTTTCCATCCTAAATCATTTAGCGGCACTCTATGAAGCTCAGTGAAACTTCTCTGCTCACCATATGCATCGTTACTAAATGCCACCCCTAAGCTAGCGTTAACATCAACCGGGGAGTTAAATGTTTTGCTTCTATGTCTCGTATAAGTGAGCTGACGAGTGACGACAAGATTAGTTCTTGAACACGTGTAAAGGTAGATTTGAAGATGCTATATACCTTGTGTACTACAACTTTATTAAAGAGTAAGAGTAAGTCTATAGGTGTAAATGGCTAGACCTTAGTAGAAATTTACATAATGGGACGACCTAGTAAAAGACCTTATGTTAAATTAGTTTAAGTTAATTAAAGTATATCTAATAATCCTTCCTACGTTGCTTATAACAGCTCTAGTTACACCTAAGGGTCTATAAAGGTCTATTGCTAAATCTACTATGCTTAAAATACCTTAAGGAAACTAAAAATTACTACTATTAGCTCTATACTAGAAGTAGTCTATACACACCTTATTTCTTAGATAAGTTCTACTAAAGCAACCTTTAACATTATGTAATTAGCTTATTAGAACTAGACTTTATTATAACTAAGACATAGCATATATAAGATTGCTTCTTAAGGTGTAGGATAAAAGGATAGATTAGTAGTTAGAGCCTATAGGTACTCTATTAAAGTCTAAACTTCTTGTCTAATTAGCCTATAAAGCTTAGTAACAACATTTATAGCTATATTAAAGGCATAGGTAAGCTTCTTAGTAAGAAATGCTTAGGTAATGAGATTATAAGATGTTATATTAATAACATAGGTAGTAGTTATAGCACTTAGACAAAGAGCTAATAGAAAGTAAGTAGAATATATAATTAAAGTAAGTCTATATATGCTCTCTAAATAGAAAGACCTTTAATAAGAAACTTTTTATAGATAAAGTAAGTATTTTGCCTTATAAAACCCTTAATTAAGGCAATGTTTAGAAAACTATATATATACTCTCTTATACACTACTAGACTTGTAATCTTAATAGCTAACCCTAAAGCTTTTTTAGTAACATACTCTACTAAGGATTAAATAAGGATGGTAAATAAGGATGAACTTACATAAGTAGCAATTCATAAGCTTAGAAGGAAGGTAAGGATTATAGAACTAGAGAAATTATAACATAGAGATGACTAATGTAAGATGAGGTAGATTATTAACTAATATTGTTTTTTATAATATAATGCATTTATAACATGTGACATCATGTGTTCTAAGATGAAATATTTTAAAAACATCTCTTTTTACTTAAAATACTTTAACGTCTTATAATACTATCTTATAATAACACCTTATAATAACATTATAAGGGTCTAATACTATTTAAAATCTTATGAATGCTAGTCATGTGATATCACGTGTTATAAATGATCTTAATGATCTAAACTACTTCTTTTAACTTAAGAATAGACTAGACTAGATCATTCTTAACAAAGACTAAATGGTCTAGTCTTTTAAACAGTCTTACCTTTCTTAAATGGTCTGCACATTCTGTCTGCTGAGAACTGTACCCTTCAGGCAGCTAATGAAGCCCTTAGTAAGCGGCGAAGGGCTAAAAGGACTCGCATCCGTTAAGGGGGTGCACTTACAGTCAAGGATAGACAGGATATTATAGCCTAGAAGGATGTAGATGAGCACGTACAACGCGACGTACGTGCTGCAGGGGGTAGTCGTAGGGAGGGCCAACTGTCTAGACAGCGCTGCAGCACTTGCGGAAAGACTAGCCATAATGCACGAACTTGTTAAGACTCTATAGAGATACCTAGTTTGTTAGATTCTAAGCAGTAATATGTATTATAATGTATGGTGGTTGATTTATTAGTATTTAAAGTTTATTGCTAAGAAAAAGTGCGTAGGGTCCTGTCGTGCGTAGGGTCATGTCCACCTACGTTAAGGATATTTTTGAAATATTTACTAAAGTAACAAAAAAACTATAAGGAAAACAATATCCTACTTTATATCATTCTTTAGATTTTTAGAAAGCAAATCACTCTAGATTTCTTATATTAATTATTAGAACTAAAAGGTATTTATAAAAACTTATTATTAATGCTCTTATAAAGAGCTCTTTTAATATAAGAGGACTTATTATTTCTAAGATTAGAAATAAGCTTTCTAAAGATGTTTTTAAAGTTATTATATGTTTAAAAAGTTAAGGATTTATAAAGGAAGAGGAGGAGGATTTAAAGGAAAGCTTTTAGTTAAATTAATAGTTTAATATAATGGTCCTTAATTTATAATTTATAACTTTAATATATAACATTATTTTATACTAATAACGCACTTTAAATTTAAAGTCACGTGATTTACACGTGACTTAATACTCATGAGTATACTTATAAGTATAAATTATTATACTTATAATATAGTTAATAAACAAGCTGTTTACATAAGCAAGTTATGCACCCTTCCTTAATTCTATTATAATGTAAGCAAATATTACAACATTGTATTAATTAACTATATTATTATTAACGTATTTCATAAGCAAGTCGTCATCACAAGCAAGTTAGCACCAAAAACACCAAAAATTAACTATCACTACGACTACTACTACACTACCCTACATAATGACCCTTATTCAATTGCAATTAATTCCTAGCGCCTCTAGCACGTACGAGCATTATGCCCCATATTACCACATGTGCCACATCGCTGCTGTTGGCCTATAGAACCCACCTGCCGACTACTCTCATTTGCTACCTCTATACGGACTTAAGCATCTACCTTAGCACTCTAAAGTATATCCTCTCCCTCCTGTACGGAGAGGCTTCCCCCTTGCATTATACGCCTCTTGCGCTTCCTTTCCCTCCTCTTTTTCTGTTCATTTGCTGCTTGTAGAGCCTTAACTTCTGCCTTAAGTAGAACAGTAGAATGCATCATAACTTACGCCCCCTTAATAAGGCAGCTAATAGCATCATTAATTAAGGTAGGCAAGCTATTCTGATATTGTACGACACGGTTCTTAATATGCTCTGTTTGAAAATCAAGCTCCCTTATAGTTTGAGGAGTCTTTAAAGTCTAATTGTTACTCTCAACTATAGGAGGAGTTAGAGTCCTTAAGTGTAGATTTAATTAAGAGAGGACACTCTATAGCTTGTACGGAACTAGCCCTATAGCTTAGAATCTGCTCTTAATGTTCTGCTCTGTAAATGCAGCTTTAAATGCTTCTTTAAATGCAGAGAGAAACTCAAGCTTTGTAATATGGTTTAGCCTGTTCTATACAAAGGTTTTAATCTAACGTCTGTAAGAAAGCTTTAGTGGAGCAAAGCAGCTAACATTAAGTGGCTAAAGAATGTGCAACGAGTGTGGTGGCATATAGAGAGTGATTATCTTCCGTTCTGTACAATAGTGTTGAAATTAAGCTAAGAGGTGGCTCTTATGTCCGTTAAGAATAAGAAGGTGATAGGTTCTAATCAAACGACTGTTTATATGTTAATCAAAGTGTTAAATCCACTTATACCTAATTAAATTTAATGTCCACCTATTCTCACTTAGTGTAATTACCTAATTGTCTAGTAATCCTAAGTCCTCGTACTAAGTACAGAGGTGATTCTGTGCCTTAAAAATGATGAACGGTAGGAGTACCCATCTGTACGAATTAACACCTTAGATAATTGACACCTACTCTCTATTCCCTAGCTGTATAGTCTTTAGACGGCTCTTTACTTCTAAACTCGTAACTACCTTTGTAGTAGCAATAACTCCCATTACAAAACCTGCTTTATTAAAGTTGTAGATATCCTGCTCTAAGATGCTATATTTTACAACTGTGTTTTGTACGAGAGAAAACCACCCTTAAATTATCTGCGGATCTTTGCATTTTGCTCGTTTGTAATTGTACTTCTAGCTAAACTTTGCTTTGATTTCTATACAACGCTTAATGAAGTTAGTAGTCCAGTTTATCCTAACAGGGCTCTCGCCTCGTTTAGAGAGTAGAAGGTTAGCCATTTCTTGTACAGCTTGCGGCTAGGGCAGAAATCCACGTGAATCTAGGTTGAGGATGTATTGAACGAGAGCTGACTCTTCGTACAGAGTCAACTTATGTGAGTTAGGAGTAGAGTCGCGTCAAGAAGCCATACCATGGATCCGGTCACTTAAGGTTGTATAGGGCACGTCGTACGATTCTACAGCTGCTTGAATAGTTTGACAATTGCCTTGTTTGATTGCCTAGATAGCTAATAGTATTCTATCCTCTTGATTAGAGGATTTAGCTTGTGTTGGTCGTGGCATTGTTAACTGTAGTCTCGTTAACGCGTTTTGGTGTTTTTGGTGCTGACTCGCTTGTGATGACAACTCACTTGTGAAATACGTTACCTTAGTTAGAAGCCCTTTTTAAGGGCATTTATAAGCATTATGCTCTAATGAATTACATATGTTATACTTACTTAATGCATGTATTTATAGCTCTTGTAATTACTATATAACCTTACTTATAATGCTTATATTAATTAATTATAATAGTTAAATGTCCTCCTTAACTGTTAAGACCCCTCTTATAATTATGTACAACTTCCTTTAAACTCTCTTCCTTTTCTACTACTCATTTACAGCCTATAATTACTTGTTTTCATTTATTAGAAGAATAACATTATATATAATTATCTAACATCCTTTAACTAATTAATTTAAAGCGTTATCTATAAGACTTATTAGGCTCTTTATATAGCTCTTAATGTAGTTGTTAATTACTTTAGTTTAAAGCTCTAATTAAATAATGTTATAAGGCGTTTCTAGCACCTATTAGCTCTATTTATAAAGGTTAGTTAATAATGATGTAAGTGTACATAACTATGTATGTAGCTTTATAAGCACTTCATTTAAGTTATATAAGGTAATTATAGTAGCTATAAACCCATTATAAATATTACTTAATGTATTTTATATATAAGTAGCTACCCTAAGTAAGTAGCTATAGAAAACATAAAAACACATAGACTAAGAATAAACATGTTATAATAATAGAAACTTAAAGATCTTTATAAGAAGGTAGAATACTTTTAGCTATCTATGCTATTAAACAAGGCTATATTTAGAATGTTAAGAGTGCTATAGAAACATATAATATCCCTTAAATAACACTATAGTACTAAATTTAAGGAACAACTTCCTAATGTAACTCTATTCCTAACTTATGTAAGACTCTATATAAAGAGTTAGCTCTTGTTTAGTATATCCTTAACCTAGATTCATATAGATTTCTGCCCTAGCTATAAGCTATGTAAGAAATAGTAGACCTACTACTCTCTAAACAAGACAAGAGCCCTGTTAGGAAGAACTAGACTACTAACTTCATGAAACGTTATATAGAAATCAAAGTAAAGTTTACTTAGAAGTATAATTATAAATAAGTAAAATGTAAAGATTTAAAGATAATTAAAGGGTAGTTCTCCTTTATATAAAACATAGTTATAACATATAGAATCTTAAAGTAGAATATCTACAACTTTAATAAAGTAGGTTTTATAATAAGAGTTATTACTACTATATAGATAGTTATAAGCTTAGAAGTAAAGAGCTATACAAAGACTATATAGCTAGGAAATAGGGAATAGGTGTTAATTATCTAAGGTGTTAATTTATATAGATAGGCGCTCCTGCCATTTATCATTTTTAAGGCGTAGAATCACCTCTCTACTTAGTATAAGGACTTAGGATTACTAGACAATTAGGTAATTACACTAAGTGAGAATAGGTAGACTTTAAATTTAATTAGGTATAAGTAGATTTAACACTTTAATTAATATATAAACAGTTGTTTAATTAGAACCTATTACCTTTATATTCTTAATAGACATAAGAGCTACCTCTTAGCTTAATTTTAACACTACTATATAAAATAGAAGATAATTACTCTTTATATATTACTATACTTATAAGGATGCCTCCTTACACAGGGTCTATTTAGACCTATAGGGCAGCACCTAGCACCAACACCATAGGGTGGCAGTGTAGGAGTTTAAGGGTCAGGGTAGATTTAGGTGACAGACAGGAGTGGATCTATAGGCACGCTAGGCTTAGTGGAGTCAGACCTAATATAGATACTTAAGGGGTAGAAAGCCTTACGCTCCTCCTTCATCTTTTTTGTATCCTTTATAGTAGACCTATAGGATTACACTAACTCCTATCTAACTTACACTCCTATATGCCACTTCTTGTAATACGGTGCCCTATGTCCTTACATTATATAAAAAAGATCACGCCTACTAGGGACAGCTGTACTTAAATAATATCCCACCCTTAAACAACTTAGGAGAACTACTGTTACTACACTACTACTGACTGCAACTTAGCCGTTTTAGAGCAGAGACCTAACGACTTTAAATAGCTGTGATTCCAGAGATCTCATAGACAGCTAGTGGATTAGGGTTTGATCCTGTAGAGCAAGCTAGTAAAGTTGCTAACGCGTTAGCGCTGAATAGGATACAAGATCCTAAATAACCCCCTTAAGCATAGAGGCAATTGTGAATAAGAGTGCTAATAGCTACAAGCTACTGGAAATTAGACTCTTTAGTATTAACTGCGACTTAATACACCCCTAAACTGATATAAGGAAGATAACCTTAAACATACCCTAAGACAACGATGGTTAACTGTCTAGAATGACAACTAGGCAGACCACTGCTATAGGCACAACTGCAAGGCCATCTAAGAGCCCCCTAGATTGAATTGCAAACCTTAAAAACGAGATGTAAGAGCTTAAAGCAATGATAGCCAACCTAGCAGCAACCTAGACTAGAATCCTGTCTACGCCAGCAGCAGACACCCTAGTACACACTATTAAAGCTAATGAAAACGAAGACGAACAGCCTAAACAGCCTACACTAATAATGTAAAGTTCCTTCAGCACTGTTTAGTTGCCACCTATTAGAAATGCACACTCTCCTTTAATCCTAGTTCTACCCTAACAGTACACTAAGGACCCCTTAAGTTGCTATAAGAAATCATCTATATTAGAGAAAATCACACCCCTTAGCAATGGCATTAAACACACCTTCCTATAGTAGAGTGCTTCTATTTAGGACCAACTTATAGTTAATGAAGACCATTACCCTACTAACGTGTTACAACGAGCAGTAATATAGGGAACTATAACTAGCCTAGCTAAGAAATACCTAGAACCCTAATACCTATTAGATACGCATGGGTTCTAGAGCGCTAACGAAATCATAGACCTATTAGGATCATATTACCTCATAGGTAACAAGACTGAATAGGCCTAGAACGAATTCAACAATATGCAAATAGGGGAGAAGGGCCACTCTTATAAGTCCTTCCCTAAGTTCAAGGCCCGTTTCTAGAGCGCAGCTATTACTAGACAAGTTTCATGATTAGAGTGGTTTTAGTACATGTAGAATAAGCTGACGCTGCAATTCCAAAGCTGCGTAGTAGTCATTAAGAACCAATGGAATGGTAACTACTAGGTTATAGTCTAAGAGCTCACTACATTCAATTAGGAACGCTAGAGGAACAACGAGTTAAGCTTCCTATCTATAGTGTTAAAGCTAAGCTTAGCGAGGTCTATAGACTAGCCTAAGTTGAGCTCTACGCTAGTGTCAAGACTGACCCAACCTGTTACTACTTCTACCCTTCCTCCGTTTAACTAGACCTAGTTCCCTACCTACCTAAAACCAGACATTACAGGGCATGCCTAAGCTGCTACTCTAGCTGCCACTAGCAACTGTTTTAAGTATAGCAAGCCTAGCCACTTCTAAG
>KV458933.1:0-54297 GCA_001662605.1 Pseudogymnoascus sp. 05NY08
CCCACACTTCTGGGGTCCCTACTAGCTCTAGGAGTATGCAGGTTCTATAGTCGTAACACTAATCTCAGGTAAGGGGTTAGTAGTAGGGAAGGACAAGGCCATTTATAAGAGGTAGGGAGAGATGGAGTTTAAGGCTGTTTTATAATGCTAGGTCTTAAACTATAAGACTTATAGAGGTTTCTTATACATAAGGTTAACTTAATAGAGGAGATAGGGGATTAGACATAAAGGCTTTAAGTAATACGTTACTAGTATATAACAAATACTATATTAAGTTAAGCATAAAGCTCTTATCTAAGAACTAACTATTAGCTTATATAGTAGCGTTATGCTAAATGGATCCTACCTACTACTTAGGTGATCTCTAGGTAATACTTATATGCTCCTTAGATAATCCTAGATCCCCTTAGGATTAGGATCATATAGTCTAGGTTCCTGTTTCCTCCTCTTAACTAATGGCTATAGTTTCTTATATATAGCCTCCTAACTAATCCCTTTCCTAGTGCTAATAGTAGGGTAAAGCTATAACACTATCCCTGTTCCTACTAGCATTGTCTTAATTGCTTAAGTAAGGTGGGATAGGCCTCTACTATAGAGTTAAGGCCATTCTCCTTTTCTATTATGCCTACTATTTACTTAACATACAAAGAACGTTATGCACTTACAAATTAAATAAAATCAAAAGGTGTTAAAATGTTTCCTTATACTAATTGTTAGGGTTCCTTAAAGAAATGCTATGTGTTTATAGAATTAAAGTCTACTTAATGTAAGGAGTGTGTAAAGTTAGGTTTAAAATGTAATGTTTAAAATCTTCCTATAAGCAACTAGGCTACTATTAAGCGTAAGGAGTTGTAAGTTGCTAAGGAGCTTATATAAACTACTATACAGTTGTATAAGATACTAGCACACTAATCCTGCCTAATGAAGCAGTAATAGTTTGTCTGTACTTAGGCTAAGGAAATGTTATAGTTGTACAGACATAGGGCACTATATTATAAGAAGTAGCATATAGGAGTGTAAGTTGGATATAAGTTGGTGTAATCCTATAGGTCTACTATAAAGGATATAAAAAAGATAAAGGGGGCACTCTAGAAGTCCCCTTACTTAAATACCTAAAACTGCTCCTACTTAGTTATGCGTTAGCTAACAACAACAGAACCATAACAGCTCTAAGTCCCTTAACAGTCACGTGCCCATCTATAACTAGTCTATAAGGCATCCTTACACTACCCCCCTCCTCTTAAGAGTGCCTTGTTCTTAAGGCACACGTGCTTATGTTGTTAGAACTATTCGTTAACGTACTTAATAAGTAAGCAGATTATGCATGTTAACGGATCACACCCTACTAAAACCACCACTTTAAAAACTAATAACTTAACAACAACTTAAAATTATTATTATTAAACTAGACTAATTTGAACTAGATTTAAGTGAACACGTATAAGCTGTGTGTTCGAGCGATTTACACATACTACACGTCTATGGCGCGCAGATTTGTCGCTCCTTAACCCTACCTATAGACTGACCCGCAGGCTCTATATTCGTAATTACGGATCGATTTAAGCCCTCCTAGACTGTTAAAACACCCCCTGTAGCAATATACGACCTCCGTACAGCTCTCTTCTTCTTTTGCCGTTCGTTCGCAGCCCGTAGCTTCTTGTTTTCATCTGCAAGAAGGACTGTAGAGTGCATAGCCATTTAGCAACCTTTAACTAATTGTTGAATTGCACGGTCCGTAGGGCTAGAAGAACCAGCTATATGACGTTGTACGAAGTCTCTAATGGCCTTAGCCTGAAATTCTAACTCCTGTATATTGTGTAGCGTCTCTAGGACCTAAGGCGCTTGTTTAGTTGCAGGAGGAGGAGGAGGGGTAGGCGTCTGTAATTGAGTATTAAGCTTTAAGAGGACACGTTCAGGGTTGTAAGGGACTAATCTAGTAGCTGCGAACCTACTACAGATCGTATTTAGAGTTAAAGCTTCTGTACGAGCTGTAAGATAAGCTGGAAGAAAATTAGACTTATTAATATGGCTGACTCTAACTCGCATAAGATCTTTAACTTAACGTCTGTACAAACGTTTTAAACCTGCAAAACAACTAACATTAAGAGGTTAAAGTAAATGCGACGAATGTAGTGGCATACAAAGAGTAATAATATAATGGTCTTTATAAAACAGGTCGAATTCAGGCGTTACGTGACTACTGTGTCTGTTAAGAATTAAAAGCTGATATACGCTAGCTGTAAGATCTTTTGTTTACGGATGAAACACGTCCGTAAGCCAAGTTAGGCCTAATTGATCAGTTGTCCAACCATTGTCACTAACTGCAATTGTCTAGTTAGATGGTAGAGAGTTGAGGTACTAAGAAGAGATATGGGTTTTGCCTTTAAGTATAATCATTAAGGGAAGCGACCAACCCCTCGTATTAATACACTTAATAGCCGTAACCTATTTGCAGTTCCTAGGTTGAATTATTACAGGCTGTAAAGCTCGTTTAGAAGCCGTAACAACCTTTACAGTTGAGATTACGCCTATCTAAAAGCCCGTCTCATTAAAATTGTAGATATCCTCGTCCTAAATCCTATATTTTGCAACTATATTTTGTTTAAGTCGAAACCAATCTTAAATAACTATAGGATCTTTGCAGAGAGCACGTTTATAGTCGTATTTCCAGTTATATTAGGTCTGTAAAGAGTCGTGACGTTAGACGAAGTTATATAGCCATTAAACTCTAATTGTACGCGTTAAAGACGCGTCTGTACTAGTCTGTTTTTAGAGAAGTAAAGTAGCTATATCTCAAATTGAAGTCATATGGACTAGTAAACCTCGTTCGTCCATTAATAATATCTAATTAATAAGCGTTAATTCTTCTGTCTCTGTAAGTTTACAGTTTACAGATTAAATTTCTTATCGTGGAACACGTCCGTGGAGTTGCGCATGCAAAGTTGAAAAAGCAACGTCGTACGTATTTACAGCTTCGCAGATACTCGTAAAATAGCCAGATTTGTACAAATTGATCGTAAGAGCCATTCAGCCTTTCTTAGAAGCTAATTGGGTATTAGTTGGTTGAGACATGACTTGTTGAATGGTGTAAAAGTGGTGGTTTTGGTGGGGTGTGATCAGTTAACATGCATGATCTGCTTACTTATTAAGTACGTTAACGTAATGCACAAGTGAGCTGATAATACAAGCGAGTTGATAATTCCACCCTAAAACCACGCGTAACCTACGCGTAGCCTACTGCTCAAGTGATAATGCCTCTACGAAAAAGCACTCAGTTAGCCCAAAACGAAGGTCGAATTGCCCTAGCTATTCAAGCTTACCAGAAAGGGCAATTTCGAAGCCTTAAAGCTGCTACGGATGCGTACGATGTCCCTTATGCAACTACCTATAATCGTCTTCATAGACACGTCGTGCGACACGACTTACGGTCTACAAACCTCAAACTTACTCAAAACGAAGAGTCTAGCCTAGTCTAATGGATAGTATCTATGGATGAACGTGGCCTATCACCTCAAGTTAATACTGTACGACAAATGGCTAATTTACTCCTCTAAAAACGTGTTATAGATCAAGTTACAGATTCTACAGATCTTACAGTTGGCCGCAATTAGGTCCGTAACTTTGTACAACGCCACGAAACCACCCTAAAATCGCAATTCAACTGTAAATACGATTACTAACGAGCTCTATGTGAAGATCCTACAATTATTCGCAATTGGTTTCGACTTGTGCATAATACCTAAGCAAAGTATAGTATTACGGATGCAGACATTTATAACTTTAATGAGACGGGTTTCCAAATGGGAGTTATTACAACTGCAAAGGTAATAACAAGGTCTAAAAGAGCTAGACGACCTGTTACTATACAGCTAGGAAATCGGGAGTAGGTTATAGTCATTAAGTGTATCTCATTACACAGATCAAATATTCCTCTAATGGTTATATTTAAAGGAAAAGAGCATTTATCAACCTAGTATTCTACAGACTTGCCACACAATTAGACAATTAGAGTTAGTGAGAATGGCTGGACAAATGATATCCTTAGACTTACGTGGCTTACGGACGTATTTAAGAAGTATACAAAAGACCATACAACTAGAAAATACAGGCTCTTAATATTAGACGGCCATAGAAGCCATAATACACCAGAATTCAACTTATTCTGTGCGGAACATTTAATTATCACACTCTATATGCCACCGCATTCCTCACATCTCTTACAGCCTCTAGATGTTAGTTGTTTTGCAGCTGTAAAACGAGCTTACAGACGGCGGATTAAGGGCTATATGCGAGCTGGCCTAAACCATATCAACAAGCCTAACTTTCTTATAGCATATAACGAAACCCGACAAGAGACTTTAATTCTAGATAACATCCAAAGTGGATTTGCAGCTACTAGCCTTATTCTACACGATCCTAATTGTGTACTCAAAAAGCTCCACGTTACTTTACAGACGCCAACCCCACCTATAAACCACCCGCTAGCCTTAAGTCCTTGGAATCCTAAGACGCCTTATAATATTCAAGACCTAGAGCGTTAAACAAAGACAATTAAGGAGTATATTCAGCGTCATACACAGAGCCCACTAAGCCCTACAGACCTTGCACTTAATTAGTTAGTTAAGGGTTGTTAAATGGCAATGCATAACGCTATTCTTCTTACAGAGGAGAATCAACTATTACGGTCTAAAAACACTCGACAGAAAAAGAAGAAGACAAAAAGGAAGTCGTATATAGCTACAGGAGGAGTCCTATTAGTTCAGGAAGGTGTACGACGCTCTAAAATAGCTGTTACAGGGCTAGTAGGACTAGAGGAAGTGATTACGGATCGCTGACAAGAACTACGAATACGTGCACCAAATAAGTGCAGTATATGCAAATCACTAGAGCATAATGCTTATAAATGCCTAGAGAGGCCTTGTTCTAATTAGTGTAGTTTTGTAAGGGCTAGTTTAGTTGGTTTATAATAATATATACAGGTTACAGGTGGTTTTAGGGTGGAATTATCAACTCGCTTGTATTATTAGCTTACTTGTGCATTACGTTATGTAGTTGGCATTATGTAAGCATAGTTAGAAGGGCGCGCGTACGTTCTAAAAGAGGTTGTATATAAGGTAGGTAAGGCTTGCGTTAAATTAGGTCTAATAGTTGTAGGTAGGCTAGATAATTTCCTTGTTTTAATGTGATATCCTATAAGGGGTCTGTCTTAGAGTTAAATGGGGTCTATTATAAGGGGGTGTAGCTAGAATGAATTTATAAAAGGGTAGTGGTAGCACTAACCTAATTTATACAGCTTTGTTATAAGCTAGAATATCAGTTTAAGGTTTGCCTAACTTCTAGATTTTTCTTTATAATAACAACGCTAACCTCTCCTACTAAGACTAGTAAGTCCTCTGTCTAATCGTACTATATAATTCTAACTAATTGTTTAGATTATAAAAACAATTCTAAATGATCTAGTAGGTGGTGATGGCGTGCTAGCATAGTAGTAATAACTTAGGCTAGGCTAATAGGAATTGTAGATTCCTAAAATGCTAATCCCTATGCCCTCTAGGGCCCTTCTAGATGCTTTCTACATCTAATGTGTCTAGTGCCTTTAGGCAATCACCTATAGGGCTCCTACCTATGCCTATGTCTAGTCTCCAACTAGCTTAAAGTGTACGTATTACACTTTACAGCACTCTGCGGGCGTTCTAGTGAGTCTTCTGTTTAGGTTTAGAACTAGTTCCTTTGTCTTAGTTAGTGCTAACTACTAGGGTAGCTGCCCTAGTTCATTAGGGCTAAGTTTAACGCCCTTAGTGCCACCTAAGCAGCCACCCCTCCTGTCCCCGCCACTATCCTTGCTGCTGCTAACAAGGCCAACTACATGCTGCTACTCGCTACTGCCTCTATCCCTAAGTTCGCCTCTAAGGCAGATAGGGACTGCTATGAGGAGGCTTGCGCCACCTACGCTATGCTTAAGTCTATTAACTCAAACCTTATAGTAAGTGAATTTCTTTATTTGTTTTTGTTCTATTACAGTGCTAACGTAGACTAGGTGGTTTAGACCCTACACTGCTAATTTTAGTTAGAGTAGAAGGACGTTCCTTAACTTGTTAGGGACGTTGCTACTATAGTAGAGGGCCTAAGCACCCTTACCGTTCCTGCTATAGTTCCTACTACAGCCCCTGCTGCTAACAGTAGGGAAAAGGAGAAGGGGAGGGAGAAGGAGGGTAGGTTTAAGGCAGCCTATTTATAGGCAGGAGTAGTAGAAGCCCTATTCTAGAGGGGGCTTAGGCGTAGCTTTTTACATAGGGTCACTTTAACCCTTTGTCTCTTATAGTAGTAGCTGCTTATTACAAAGCTAGTGAGACGTTTAGGGAGGGTGGCCTCTATAAGAGCTGCATAGCTAGGTGCGCCCTAGTTTAGAGGGTATTTAGTTTAGTATTATAGGTAGCAATGACACTGTTTTCTCTACCTTATCGTTCTTGCTATAATCATAGCTCGTTTCACCTATCTCCTATACTATAAGTCATCTAGGTAGGTCCTTTAGCAGCCCTAGTAAATTTAGGTATTCTATGTAGAACTCTTAGATCTTATAAGGAGAGTTTGTAAAATTTGCTATAGGGTACTATTTGTAACGCTAGGTCTTAAACTATAAGACTCACAAAGGTCTTGTTGCGTTGGTTTACTTAACAGAGGAGGTAGGGGATCATTTACAAAGGCTTTCGTAAAACACATTACTAGTATATAACAAATACTGTATTAAGTTGAGCACGAAGCTCCTATCTAAGAACTAACTATCTACTTATATAGTGGCGTCGTGCCTAATGCCATGAAGGACCATTGTGGTCTATTATGGTCCTACTATACTAGACCACTATAGTCCTGCGTGGTCCATTACGTAGGGTCGTGGGATGCAACTAGTTCTTAGAACCTAGCGTTCTAAGAACCCTAGCACTCCTACACCCTCCCTTACTCCTGCGCCCTAGGGTTCTAGGAGCCACTTAGTTCCTAGAATCCCTTAGCCTACTTAGCCCCTAATCCTAAAATGGGTTGGCGTTGCTTAGAGTCTGATACTAGACTTCCTGTTCTAGCACCTTAAATCTGTTAACTAATTATATCGCGTTATAGCTGTAACACTAGGTCCCTCTCCCTAAGGCCTAGTCCTGTAGGCCTGCTAACTAAGGAAACTGCTAACTACTTAAGCAGGGTAACGCCTACTTATTTTACTAGGCAGGTTGCGCTGCCATGTCCTTCCTATCATGACTGCCCATAGCTTAAAGAAAAGACTAGAAGAAATTGCCCTTGCCCTTTATATTAATAAATCTAGTAAAGAGATGTCTCCCTATGGTTTCTGCGTTCGGACTAAGAAACGATGCGTTGCTTCTAGTCTAAAGTCCACCTGTTGTTCTAAATGTGTACGCCATTGCAAAACAAGTTGTGACTTCACTAAAAAGCTACCTTCCCTTAGCAGCTAGGCTTCCCTAGATTGCTAACGTAAGAAGCTGCGCAACAAGGAGGAGGAAGCTATGATGAAAATCATCTGCCTAAGGAAACAACAACGTCTGCTTAATGACAAGGAGCAGAGAATGATTAAACTTAGCGTATCAACCCTAGAGGAACTCAACGTAAAAGAGAAGGAAGAGCAGGAGGAGTCATCTCGTTAAGAAGCTAGGGCAGCCGCCTTAGCCGAGGCCTCTGCCTTCCTAGAATCTCCTTTTATTAATCCTGATGCCTTTAAGGGGCTCCCTAAACCCTTCTAGGGCGGCCTTGCTGCCGACCCTGCTGCTGTTTTTCCTAGGGGTGTCAGCGTTTCCACTCCTAAATTAAGTTATGGCTAATGTTCCTTATAGGTTCCTAGGAATTGTCCGTAGGTTTGTAGCCTTCCCATTTTATTAAAAACTCTTCTTAGCGTCCTACTAACCTTCTGTCTAGGATTGCCTCAACCTTGTACTTAACAATTTCATTCTTAGGCTAGAGTTCAGTGTCAGTTGCAATCAGGGTATTCCCTCTTGCTAGTTCTAATAATGAGACATAAAACACTAGGTGGAGTCTAGAGTTTTTAGGTAGCTGTAGCCTATAATTAACTAAGCCAACTTTATCTAATATTTTAAATGGTCCTAGTTTCTTAAAGTCCAACTTTGTACTTAGTCGTTTTGTTTTAATGTGTTTTTAGAGTAGGTATACTTTATCCCCCTCCTTAAAGGCAGGTTCTATACTGCGCTTCTTGTTTGCATATGCAGCAGATCGTTCATTTAAGAATTAGATGTCTGTTGCAAGTTGCCTGTGGAACGATTTTAGTTGTTCTACTATGATCTGAGCTTGTTCTGCTTATGATTTGTCTAGTCTTAGGTGCCTATATGCCTCTAGCTAGTAGCTGTAATTAGCAAAGAACAGTAAGACTTTCGTTACTTCCGCCATTGCACTGTTATATGCGAACTGTGCAATGGGTAAAATCTAAATCTAATTATCCTACTAATGGTTGACGTAACTTTATAGATATTACTTAAGGGTTTGATTCAATCTTTCCGTTTGGCTGTCTATCTAAGGATAGAAAGCTGTAGACAGCTTGTGATTTGTTCCTAGCAGCGCCATTAGTGATCTCTAGAATTTTAAAGTAAAGAGCTTGTCTCTATCTAAGATGATTTCTTCTAGCATCCTATGATTAGCTAATATAACTCTAAGGAAGGTGTATGCGAGCGCCTTAGCGTTGCTAGCCTCTATGTATAGTATAAACTTGCTATACTTTGTGAGTCTTTCTATAATAACGAGGATAGAGTTGTATTCTACTCCTGTTAGCGGATCTTTAGAGGGTGGTAGCTTAACGACGAAGTCTAAAGCTATTAACTTCCACGCTTCTTTTAGTACTAGTGTCGACATAAGCTGTCCATAAGGTAAGTGCCTGTTGGATTTTGACTTGCTGCAAATGTTGCACTCTCTTACTACTATTTCTACTTGCTTCTGTAAGCCTAGGAAGTAGTAGTGTTAGGCGATTCGTTTAAAGGTTCGTGTTACTCCCTAATGGCTATATACTAGCAGCAAGTGTTGTTCTTGCACTAGTGGGCATCTCATTCAACTTAGGACATACACTAACCCTTTAAATTAAATTAGGCCTTGTTCGTTAATAGCGAAGTTACCTTCAACCTTAGATAAGACTCGCTTTGCGCATTCATCTGTAGCGTAAGCCTTCTTAAGTCTTTCCTCTAACTCCAAGTCTTCTACTATAGCGATCATTGCTAGTAGCTCGTTGTACTGCATGCCTACATCTGTCCTCTTTAGGATTGCTTAAGGTCTTTCCTCTTTTAGGCTGATGTAGTTAGTCCTTCTGCTAAGAGCGTCTGCTCTTGCATTGTTAGAGCCCTTCTAATACGCTATTGTGAAGTTATAGGCTACGAGTGTCTCTACCTAGTAGACTTGTCTTCAGTTTAACACCTTAGTGGTAGTAAAGTATATAAGGTTCTTGTGATCTGTCTATACCTATATAGGGTAGGTGGATCCCTTAAGGTATACTCACCATTGCTTAAAGGCAACGACAATGGCTATTAGCTCCTTATTATGGATGTTGTAATTAAGTTCTATAGGTGACAGTTTCCTAGAGTAGTATGCGATTAGCTTAGGCTTTCTGCTTTTGTCTAGTTGATTTAGGTAAGCTCTAATTGCGAAATCAGAAGAATCTGTCTTAAGGATGATCTTCTTTTTAGGGTTGAACGTAGCCAGGATAGGTGCTTCTGTGAACTTTGTCTTAAGTTCTTAGAATGCAGCCTCTACTTTGTTCGTCTAGTTAAACGCAAGGTCTTTCTAGGTGAGCTCTGTAAGTGGCTAAGCTACCTTAGAATATCCTACAATGAACCTTTAGTAGAAGTTAGCAAAGCCTAAGAAGGCCTGCACTTCTTTAACTGTTGTTAGGGTTAGCTAGTCTAAGACTGCGCTAACTTTCTTTAGGTCCATTTAGACTCCCTTTGTTCTAACTAGGTGTCTAAGGAATTTGACTTCTTATTTGTAGAAGTTGCATTTCTCTAGTTTAAGGAGTAGCTGCCTTGCCTTTAGTTTGGCTAGGACTAGTTTTATATGTCTAACATGTTCCTCTTCTGTTTTTAAGTATACTAGGATGTCGTCTAGGTATACGACTGTAAATACGTCTAAGTATTTATATAAGGTGTCATTCATTAAACGTTAGAACGAAGCAGGGGCGTTAGTAAGCCTAAACGGCATGATTTGGTATTTGAATAGGCCATATTAGGTGCAGAATGCTGTTTTCCACTCTTCCCTAGCCTTAATTCAGACTAGAGCATATGTGCCTCATAGGTCTAGCTTAGTGAATATCGTTGCCCCTTAAAATCTATCGTTTATTTCGTAGAGTAGTAGTAGTACGTATTAGTCCTTAATTGTAATGTTGTTTAAGGGCTAGTAGTTGACGCATAGTCTTAGGGAGCCATCCTTCTTAGGTACAAACAGTACCAGGCTTCCTGCTAATGATGTTAACAGCCTAATGTGTCCTGTTTTTAGGTTGTCGTTAATGTACTCCTTTAGTACCTTTAGCTCTTTCTCTAATAGCTAGTATAGTAGTCTAAACAGTAGACTCTTGTCTTTCTCTATAGGTATTACATGATCCTACAGTTAGTGCTTAGGAAGTGCCTTACTTAAGGGGGCCTTCTAGAATAACTACTTGTATTCCTTATACTCTACTAGTATACTCGTTAGTGAGGATGCCTAGGCTAGGTCATTAGGCTCTATAGAGGTTGCACACACCTCGCGTTAGCCCTAGGAGGGTCCCTCCCGTTACGTTATGCCCGTTCGTTTACACGCGCACTAGCTTATTACAACTTCTTTGTTCCGCCAGTTGATCTAGGGGTTGTGTTCTTTAAGCTAAGGCACACTAAGGATGCATGTATGGTTATCTATGTGCACAATATTAAATTAGATCGTTTCCTTGTGTCCTTGTAGCATGACTATCTCTAATAGGGCTGTCTTAAGGGTCACTATTCTATTGTTAGTTAAGATGGGTTCTCTGTCCACTACTATAAGTAGGTAGGGGTTGGCTTTTAGTTGCGTCCTAAAGCCCTATGTATCTGCTACTTTCTTTGTTATAAAGTTGCCCGTTGCTCTAGAGTTAATCATTACTTAGAGGTGTTGCTTTTATATCCTAGCAACTATGTATAGCTACATGCTGCCTGTTGTGGCGCATAGCTGGTTTGTACTAGGCCTCTTCTTGTTGCTCGCTAGTAGCCTACTGTTGAGGACTCCTAGTTTTTTAACTCATCTAAGGAAGGGTAGAATCCGTCTGCTTCTAACGGTGGTCCTTAGGGTCTCCCCCTTTCCTCTGCTTCTGCTAGCAGGTGTGGGTAGGTTTCGAATACCTGTTCCTTCTTAAGGGGTAGTTCCCCCTTAGACTAGCTTCGCCTAAGGGCATGGACTTACCCTGCATCTTAAAAGTGTATTCTTAGTGAAGACTAGGGAAACAACTGATATTAGTGTTTCTTTCTCTAGTGGAGCTTGTAGTTGTCTTTGCTGCAATACTCCTAGTAGACATATAGGTGCTAGGGATAATTAGTCTCTATTGCATCTGTTATAGTTAGTTCCCTTAGACCCTTGTCCTATGCATGGTCTTCCTTTAGTGGCGTCATGAAGGTGTTGAGCTGTTCTATAGCCTAGCGTTCTAAACGTGTAGCTAGTCTAACCTCTCCTTCTTAGAGGGTTTCCCACGTTTTTTGTTAATAGTTACTAAGGTCTTGTTTGCGATTCTAGTAATATTTCTCAACCTTTTCTATGCTCTCCAACTTTGGCATGTATTCAATCTTTTCTTAGAGCCATTCCGCCTATTGCTTCTTAAGCCTTTTAACAGCCACAGACGTGCCTTATAGCCTCTAGGTCTCGTTGATTTGATTGTAGTACCCCTATAGGTCATCTCCTTAATCCTTTGCTAGGACCTGTTGTAGGACCTTATAGAGTGAACTCTTATAGATGCTTTTAATTATAGAAACCTTCCTTTTGCTATCTAGCGTAGCGCTGTCTAGTTCCTTACAGGCCCTCTTAATCTTAGCATGCGCGAACTTAGCTATGTCCTTTACAATTTCTTCGCATTATAAGTTCATGGACTCCTTTAGCGCTAGTTCATCATACGTTTCCTGCTTAGAGGTTATGAGGGACTCAGCCTTAGATTCCTCCTTAGAGCTCTCTCCTTCTAGAGTGCTGTTGCTGTTTATTCCCTAGTCTTGCTAGCCTTAGAATGTGGCGTTTAGTTGTCCCTGCTAGGTAGCATTAAGCTGTTTGCTAAATTTCTTACTGCCGTTCCCCTTCTTAGGCTGTCTATAGTCCCTAGCCATATGGCTAGGTTTGTTATAGTTAAAACAGAGCCTTTCTTTAAACTGCCTATCCTTCTTTAGGTCGCGGGGCCTTCCTAGTTTAAACGTGGCGTTAAGCTCTATAGGGTCTAACTAACGGTTGTCCCTTAGATAATTGTCTCGTTAACAGCCTTCGTTCTTCTAATACCTGTTGTATCTCTTTAGACTGTTGTAGGTTCGCTTTTCCTTCTAGAATTCATACAACTGATTGTTAATCTAGATTGTATGTTTAATTAGCGAAACCATATCTGTTAGTTGATTTTCCATTTAGGCAAGTTCTATGCAAACGTGACTCTTTAGTCTATAGTAATAGTGGCTAAGGAGCGCGTTAGTGTCCCATTTAGTTTAATTGCTGTATCTCTAGAATTCTGTGGCGTACGTAAGGGTGCTGCTAGTCTACTTTAGTTGGAGCAGATGGTCCTTAGCAGTTTTAACCTCATTAATGTTGCTAAACATGCAACGGATTTCCTTTCGGAATCCTTTCCAGCTACTAAACATAGACTAGGTTGTAACTATACTTCTGCAGGTGTTCTCATATAGGAAATAGTCCTTAAGGAAGGGTTCAACCCATTAGAGGGCTTCTCCCCTAAGGTAGGACGTGGTCTACAGAGCGTAGCTCTTAGCAGTAGGAAACTTGTTATCGTTGAAGTACTAATACAGTTCAACCTATAGCAGGAATACTTTAAGGTCCTTACGGTTGCTGGAGTAAGTGTTAGGCAACTTAACGTGTAGGGTTTCCCTAAGTTCGTTGACGGCTAGTGCGTTAGGCATCTCTTCGTTCTTAGGTTTAGACCTCTAAGACAAAGTTGGCGTAGTAGGGCCTTTCCCCTTTAAACTAACAACAGACATGTTGCTTTGTGTATAAGCCGGTACCTTATAGAAGTAGTGCTTAAAGTGTAACGCTAGGTCTTAAACTATAAGACTCACAAAGGTCTCGTTGCGTTAGTTTACTTAACAGAGGAGGCAGGGGATCATTCACAAAGGCTTTTGTAAAACACGTTACTAGTATATAACAAATACTATATTAAGTTGAGCACAAAGCTCCTATCTAAGAACTGACTATCTACTTATATAGTGGCGTTGTGCCTAATGCCATAAAGGACCATTGTGGTCCATTATGGTCCTACTGTACTAGACCACTATGGTCCTGCGTGGTCCATTACGTGGGGTTGTGGGATGCGACTGGTTCTTAGAACCTAGCGTTCTAAGAACCCTAGCACTCCTACACCCTCCCATGCTCCTGCGCCCTAGGGTTCTAGGAGCCACTTAGTTCCTAGAATCCCTTAGCCTGCTCAGCCCCTAATCCTAAAATGGGTTGGCGTTACTTAGAGTCTAATACTAGACTTCCTGTTCTAGCACCTTAAATCTGTTGACTAATTATATTACGTCATAGCTGTAACACTATTCTAGGTCTAGGTTGAATCCAACCTAGCTAACCTAGTATTACAGTTGTTTACGCTAGATCCTTACTATAAGGATCTTTTCTACTTGCTACTCTTTTAGGCCATTAATGATTTTGCTACTAGGTTAGGGCATAGCTTAACTAGGTAACAGGTCATTTAAAGCCTTAATGAGTACGTCTAGTAAGAAAACATTGTGTATCTATAAACCCTATAGTAGTTCTAACTAGAAAGTGTAGCTAACTCATTTAAGAACTGTATATAGTCTAACCTATTAGTGAGCTAATTTGTAGCTTAGGCAAGAATTTTTTAAATTCTTTGTTAATAGGTATACCTTGTCACCCACGTCCTAGTCTATAGCTCTTTAGCGTTAATTTGCGTACTTTAACATGTCTTCCTATACTTTAGCTAGGTTTTCCTTTACGTACGTCTAGGTAGTGTGCATCTAGTTCATAACTGCTTTCACTTCTGTTTAGTTTAGCATTTCTCTAGGGGTTGTCCCCTTTAGAGTATTCTAATCCTAACTTATATATAGGTTGGTTCTGTACTTAAGTTAGTAGGGGGTCATCCTAATAGAGGCATAGGGGAGAGTTATCTAGACCTAGTCTATAATAGTAAGGAGCTTGCTCTAATTGTTCTAATATTAGGATATGAAAGGCCTTAGTCTCTAATTAATATACTAATTCATAATTTTAGTCTACCTATTAGTCTACTTATAATATGCTGTTAACAGCTTAACCTTTACGCTAATGATTTAGTAGAATTCTTACTAGAAGGAGGATACAAACTAGGGGCTACAGTCACTAATAATCAACTCTAGGGTGTGTCTAAATTAATAGATCTATTTAATAAACAGTTGTGCTATCTAGTATGCATTAGTGGTCTTATAGCAGGGTATGCTTACTAAACCTTTACTAAGTCTGTCTATGAACACTAGGATGCTATTAAAGCTGTGCTTATCCCTTAGGAACTCCTTAAAGTCTATAGTGAGGTGGTACATAGGTACTTAGGTATAGGTAAGGGGTGTAGGACACCTTGTTGCTTTGTAACGTTAGTGTAGGAAAGCCAACATGTTATGTAGTTACACACATACTATAAGCAGTCTGCTTCTATTCTAACCTAGTGATATTTTAGGGCTAGGAGCTAGTAGGTTTTCCTACTACTTAGGTGTGCTACCAACACTTAGTCGTGTGCCTCCTAGATAAGTTTTGTACATAGGATGGTGTGGCAGTTTACATAGAGCTGACTTTTGTATAGGAGGAGTTAATCATTCATTATAAACCCTTCTAGGAGTAGGTGTTTTATATAGGTGTTAGTAAACAACTTCTAGTTATCTACACATAAGGCCTCTATTAAGTTAAAGGGCACTTAGGGCTCTTTAGCGTTAAGGGCATAGATTAAGGTTACGGAGTTCTCTGCTAATTCAGAGCTAATGTAGGGGTGTAGATAAGTAGGGCCTAGTAACACCCTTGCTTAACTGTTAAGTTTAACCTTCAGTTGCGTTACTAGGTCTTAGTCCCTTTAGCTTAGAATATCTGCCTTTTAGTTATTCTTTCTAGCTGTATATGTAATATAGAAGTTGAAGTTAGAGAGTAGTTCCATCTACTAAACCTACTTTACTATAAGAACCTTAGTTGACATAAAGTATTCTAGTAATTAGTAGTCTATATATACGTCTATTTAGTATTGTACTAATGCTAATTCTAGTCTCCATTTTGCAAACGCCTTTATAATTACAAACAGCTCCTTATTATAGATCTCCTAATTAATCTCATAGCTAGTTAGGACGTAACTATAGAAGCTTATAGGGTACCATTGCTTATTAGGGTGTTCTTAGGACAGAACCCTAGCTACTACTCTATCTAAAGAGTTAGTCTCTAGTTTCATAGGCAATTTAGGGTCAAAGTAGTAGAGCGCCTACACTATAAGGAGCTGTCGTTATAGTTCCTTAAACGCGTCCTTACACTCCTATGTCTACTAAAATGGTTCTAAAAGGCTAGTGATTATAGTAAGGGGTTTAGCTATTTTCCTAAAGTTTCTAATAAATTAGCAGTAAAACCTACAGAAGCTAAGGTAGGATTTCACACTAGTAACAGTAGTTAGTCGGATCTAGTTGCAAAGGGGTTCTATCTTGTCTAGGTCTGCTTTAACACTAGAAGGAGTTAGGATATAGCCTAGATATTTTGTTTAGGTAACACTGAATTCACATTTCTTTATGTCTACTTATAGTCTAGCTTCTTAGAGTCATTATAGCACCTTATGCACGTGTTTAATATGTTCTACTAGGTCCTTAGAGTAGATTAAGATATCGTCTAAATAGGTAGTATAGAAGTCATCTAAGTATTACATTAGCACGTTGTTTATATAACGCTAATAGGTTACAGGACTGTTTATAAGGCTAAATAGTAATACTTTACATTTATAGGATCTGTAACGAGTCTAGAAGGTCGTGTACTCTTTAGAGTTAGAGTGTACCTATATTTAGTAAAAAGCCTAACAGATGTCTAGTTTTATAAAGACCTTTGCCTTTAACACCTGTCCTAGTAGCTTGTTGATTCTTAGAATAGAGTAGGGGTTATTATAGGTTAGTCTATTTAATTTCTAGTAGTTAATGTAGAATCTTAGTTTACTATCTACTTTCTTTACAAATAGTATAGGAGAGGCGAACAGGCTATTGCTATTAATAATGAACCCTTTCTTAAGGTTTTCTAATAAGTATTGCTTAGTAGCATTTAGCTCCTTAGTGCCTTGTTAGTAGAGCAGAGAGAAAGCATTAGGTAAAGGTACCCTAAGCTGTATTTTGTGATTATATATGTAGTGCAGTAGAATGCAATTAGATTCTGATTTTAAGAATACATTAGCATAGTTCTAGTGCGCATGCAGCAGTTTCTCCTAAATTAGGAGGAGCGTCTCCTTGTCCTCATCTATCTCTCTTTCTTAGAGGATCTAGTTAATCTTATAGATACTAGTCTAGAAGAATTTAGAGTCGCTTTGCATCATTTCGTAATAAAAGGCATTTGCACTAATCTTGTAGATGTGCATAGGCAAGAACCTATGCGTTAGCATCCTTATTAAGGGGGGTGAAACCTCTAGGTTTTAGGTTTAGTCTAAAGGCAAGGTGATAATGACCTTATAATTAGAAGTTATTACTTATACGCCTATCAACTGTCCATCCTTACAACGTACGTTATTATAGTAGATAGCATAGTCCCTGCAATTCGCATCCAACTAGTAGGCTAGGTAACGTATTAACGCCTTACGTAAGTAGTAGGGTAAGGTGATCTCCTTACTCTAGCTAGGAGTAGGTAGGTACTCCTTTAGCTATACTAACTAGCTCTTTGCTAAGTTAAGTAGTATTTAGAAGCAGCTGAAAAGTTTCTTCCTAATTATCACATCTTACGCTCTAAGATCTAGGAGCATAAAGAGGTAGTTATATATTTAGCGTCCTTTAACTATTAAGTGTAACTAAATATACTCTAATATATAGCTTTAAATGTTTAGCTAAAAACCACATAATGTATTTCCTAGGCGAGCTAGTCACCTAGGCGAGCTGGTTACTAAAACACACTAAAACGCGTCAACTTAACTATAGACAACATACTATAACCAACATAAGCCCAACCCTCTAATTAAGAGGGTAGAATTATTCTTACTATTAAAGCAATTAAAGAAGGCAATATTAAGAGTATTTGAGCTACTGTAATGTTATACAATGTCCCATTTAAGTTGCTACGTACACAACTTAACAGTGTTACTTCTTAACGCAACTCTACCCCTAACTTATGAAAATTAACTCTATACGAAGAGTCAGCTCTTGTTTAGTATATCCTCAACCTAGACTCACGTGGATTTCCACCCTAGCCATAAGCTGTATAAGAAATGGCAGACCTACTACTCTCTAAACGAGGCGAGAGTCCCGTTAGGAAGAACTAGGCTATAAGCTTTATAACGCGTTGTATGGAAATCAAATCAAAGTTTAGTTAGAAGTATAATTATAAACGAGCAAAATGCAAAGATTGTAAGATAATTTAAGGGTGGTTCTCTCTTGTATGAAACACAGTTGCAAAATATAGCATCTTAGAGCAGGATATCTACAACTTTAATAAAGCAGGTTTTATAATAGGAGTTATTGCTACTGTAAAGGTAGTCACAAGCTTAGAAGCAAAGAGCTGTCTAAAGACTATACAGCTAGGGAACAAAGAGTAGGTGTTAATTATCTAAGGTGTTAACTCGTACAGATGGGCACTCCTGCCGTTTATTATTTTTAAGGTGTAGAATTACCTCTCTGCTTAGTATAAGGACTTAGGATTACTAGATGATTAGGTGATTACGCTAAGTGAGAATAGGTAGACTTTAAATTCAATTAGGTACAAGTGGATTCAACACTTTAATTAGCATACAAACGCTTATACAATTAGAACCTATCGCCTTCTTATTCTTAACGGACATAAGAGCCACCCCTCTACTTAATTTCAACACTACTGCATAGAACGGAAGATAATCACCCTCTATATACCACTACACTCCTTGTATATTCTTCAGCCACTTAATGTTAGCTGCTTTACTCCACTAAAGCTTTTGTACAGACGTTAGATTAAAACCTTCATACGGAATAAGCTAAATCATATTATGAAGCTTAAGTTTCTCTCTGCATTTAAAGAAGCATTTAAAGCTACATTTACTAAGCAGAACATTAAGAGTGGATTCTAAGCTATAGGACTAGTTCTATACGAGCTATAGAATGTCCTCTCTCACTTAAATCTACACTTACGGACTCTAACTCCTCTAATAGTTAAGAGTAACAATTAGACTTTAAAGACTCCTTAAACTATAAGGGAGCTTAACTTTCAAACAGAGCACATTAAGAACTGCATTGTACAACATTAGAATAGCTCTCCTACCTTAATTAATGATGCTGTTAGCTACCTTATTAAAGGGGCAGAAATGATGATGTATTCTGCTGTTCTACTTAAGGTAGAAGCTAAGGCTCTACAAGCAGTAAATGAACAGAAAAAGAGGAGGGAAGGGAAGTGTAAGAGGCATATAATGCAAGGGGGTAGCCTCTCTATACAAGACGTAGAGGATATCCTTTAGAGTGCTGAGGTTAATGCTTAAGTCTAAACGGAGGTAGCAAGTGAGAGTAGTTAGTAGGTGGGCTCTAAGGGCTAACAGAAGCGCTGTGGCTAATGTAAGAAAATAGGACATAATACCTATATGTGCGAGAGGCGCTAGGAATTAATTACGATTAAATAAGGGTTATTATGTAGGGTGGTGGTGTAGTAGTAGGCAGTAATAGTTAATTTTAGTGTTTTAGTGACCAGCTCACCTAGGTGACTAGCTTAACTAGGAAATACATTATAGGTATAGAGTAGGGTAGTTTCTATATAGGGCTCTAAAGCGCTTTTAATAGTCGTTGTGTAAAAGGCTTATTAATGACAAGGTAGCTGTTTGCTCCTGTGTCTGCTAAGGACTTCGTTTACACTCTAAGTCTATTTATACTTAGAGTTATGTTAACTAGGAACTAGGTGCTACCTAAGAGTTCCTATAAATTAAGTTCCTTTAAATCACATTTACATAGACCTAGGAAGGAGCCTTCACCTAGGCCTTGTCGTTTTCCTCTAGGGAGGCATCTAACTAGGGTTTAACTATCTTATCCTATAGTTCCTCTACCTTACAGGCTTTACAGTTAATCTCTTTAACTGTGGCGTTAAGTAGACACTTATCCTAAAAGTGGCCTAACTTCCTGCATTTAAAGCAGTTCCTAGACGCAGCTAGTATAGCAGTCTACACGTAGCTAGTGAAATCTAGCTTAGGGGAGGAGGATATAAAAGGGGTCCTCTAGAAGGAAACTAGAGGACTCCTAGTAGGCCTTAGCAATTGATCCTTAGCTAGGTCCTTAGATGTAAACCTAGATAAGCTTAGGTAGGCAGGTCCTAGGAAGCTCAACTCACCCTCCCTAGATTAGGGGCTTAACTCACTATTATAGCGCCGTTCCTAGTTAAAGGTAGTAAGTGCCCTAACTATAGTGTAGTAGTCACTGTTCTATTAGTCTTTTACAACTATAAGTCAGCTGTAGAGTTAAGGGGTTAATTTAGTCTACATGTACTAGAACTACTCTAACTTGTTAACCTGTCCTATAATGGCAGAACTCTAGAAACGAGCCTTAAACTCTAGGAACGTCTCGTTCACATGTCCCTTGTCTCCTATCTAAAGGTCATTGAATTAGTTCTAGGCTTGATCTGTTTCATTACCTATAAGGTAGTAGGAACCTAACAGTTCTATCATCTTATCTACGCTTTAGAAACTATGCATAGCAGAGAGGTATTAGGGTTCTAGGTAGGTCTTTGTTAACCTAGTTGTTGTTCCCTATATTAGTACTCATCTTAAGACGTCTATAGGGTAGTAGTCCTCATTAACTACAAGTTGGTCCTAAATAGAAGCGCTCTATTAGAGGAAGGTGTGCTTAACGCTGTTGCTTAGGGGTATGATTTTTTTAGAGATAGTAGATCTCTTGTTTTAATACAGAGGTTGTTTAGTAGGCATTCGCTTAGCTTAAGGGATTAAAGGGGAACGAGTTCCTTAAAGAGGTAGCAGCTAAACGATTCTAGGCGTGTTGCGGATAGGAGTCGTTTGCGCTATAGTTTTAATTGTTAGTACAGGCACATCCATTAGTAGAGTAGATAGTATTCTAGTCTAGGTTGCCGCTAGGTTAGCAATTATATTCTTAATTTCCTACATCTAGATTTTAAGGTTTGCTAGGCGTTCTAGAGTGTCTTTAGAGGGCCTAACAGTCTTAGCTACAGCAGTCGTCTATCTCGTTAACATTTGTAACAGTTAACCATCATTGTCTAGGGGGATGTTTAAGGTCATCTTCCTCATATTAGTTTAGGGGTGTATTAGTGTTAATACAAAAGAGTTTGACTTCTAGTAGCTTATAGCTATTAACACTCTTATTCACAATTACCTCTATGCTTAAGAGGGTTCTTAAGGATCTTGTATCCTCTTTAGCGCTAATGCGTTAGCAACTTTACTAGCTTGCTCTACAGGATTAAACCCTAATCTACTAGCTGTCTATAAGAGCTCTAGAATCATAGCTATTTGAAGTTGTTAGGTCTCTTCTTTAAAATGTCACTAAGTTGTAGTTAGTAGTGTTTTGACAGTTCTCCTAAGTCATTCTAGTTGTAGGATATTATTTAAGTACAGCTGTCCCTAGTAGGCATGATCTTTTTTATATAATATAAGGACATAGGGCACTGTATTACAAGAAGTGGCATATAGGAGTGTAAGTTAGATATGAGTTGGTGCAATCCTATAGGTCTACTACAAAGGATATAAAAAAGATAAAGGGGGCACTCTAGAAGTCCCCTTACTTAAATACCTAAAACTGCTCCTACTTAGTTATGTGTTAGCTAACATCTACAATAGAACTGTAACAGCTCTAAGTCCTTTAACAGTTACGTGCCTATCTATAACTAGTCTATATAAGGAGACATCCTTATAATAGTGTAGTTTAGATAACTTAGACAAGCTTAATGTAGTTAAAGCTAAGGAGCAGAAGGCTACTAATGTTATAGGCATAGTAGGACGGGCACAGTAGGAGGCCCTGCCTTAGGGGTGACGCAGGCTGGCGATAGGTGCCTTAGGCCTCCTTTGCTATTGCGCCTGTGCCTTAGGCCTCATTTACTAGTGCGCCTATGCCCTCTAGCTAGTAAGAGAGCAGCACATGGCCCTAACGTGCTGCTAAGTTAGTAGGGGGCCTAACTCTAAGGCAATAGATAAGAGTAGCTAAGCCCCCTAATATAGAGGGCTTAGAGATTAGTCTATTAAATACTATACTCTTTACCTAAGCCTAAGGCTGCAGCACGCTTCCACCCTAACCCTTACAACTAAAGCTTCTATATCTACTAGGGGGACTTCTGTTTCCTCTATCCTACTAGCTATGTCTCTAGCCTCCTTTAACTAGTAGTTAATAGATGGCAGCGTTGAAATTCCTCTAATAACTCACAACTAATGTTCTAAGAAGGTTCCTACATATTGTCTATAGGTTTATACCCTTCCTATTTAACTAAAAACTCTTCTTAGCGTCCTACTAATCTTCTGTCTAGGATCACCTTAACCTTATATATATCTACTTTGTTTTCTAGTTAGAGTTCTACGTCTGTTATAATTAGGGTATCCCCTCTTACTAGTTCTAATAACAAAATATAAAACACTAGGTAGAGTCTAGAGTTCTTAGAGAGCTATAGCTTATAATTAACTAAGCTTACTTTATTTAATACCTTAAATGGTCCTAACTTCTTAAAGTCTAACTTTGTGCTTAGTCTTTTTGTCTTAATGTGTTTCTAGAGTAGGTATACTTTATCCCCCTCCTTAAAGGTAGGTTCTATACTACACTCCTTGTTTACGTATGTAGTAGATCATTCATTTAAGAATTAGATGTCTATTATAAGTTACTTATAGAATGATTTTAGCTATTCTACAACAATCTAGGCCTATTCTACTTAAGATTAATCCAGTATTAGTTGCTTATATGCTTCTAGCTAATAGCTATAGTTAGTAAAGAATAGTAAGACTTTTATTACTTTTGCTATTATACTGTTATATATAAACTATGTAATGGGTAAAATCTAAACCTAGTTATCCTACTAATGGTTAACATAGCTTTATAGGTACTGGTCTAGGGTCTAATTTAATCATTCTATCTAGTCATCTATCTAGGGGTGAAAAGCTATTAATAGCTTATAGTTTGTTCCTAGTAGTGCCATTAATGACTTCTAGAATTTTAAAGTAAAGAGCTTGTCTCTATCTAATATAATGTCTTCTAGCATCCTATAATTAGCTAGTATGACTAAAGGAAGGTGTATATAAGTGCCTTAGCATTACTAGCTTCTAAATATAGTATGAATTTTTCATATTTTGTAAGTCTTTCTATAATAACAAGGATAGAGTTGTATTCTACTCCTATTAGTAAGTCTTTAGAGAGTAGGAGTTTAACGATGAAGTCTAAAGCTATTAATTTCCACACTTATTTTAGTACTAGTGTTAACATAAGCTGTCTATATAGCAAGTGCCTGTTAGATTTTAACTTACTATAAATGTTACACTCCCTTACTACTATTTTAACTTACTTCCTCATGCCTAGGAAGTAGTAGTGTCTAGTGATTCGTTTAAAGGTTTATGTTACTCCCTAATAGCTATGTACTAGCAACAAGTGTTGTTATTATAAAGTTGTAGGTTATAAGGGTTTCTACCTAGCAGACTTGTCTATAGTTTAATACCTTAGTTGTAGTAAAGTATATAAGGTTCTTATGATCTATCTATACCTACATAGGGTAGGTAGATCCTTTAAGATATACTCACTACTATTCTATAGCAACGACAATAGCTAGTAGCTCCTTATTATAGATGTCATAGTTAAGTTCTATAGGTGAAAGTTTCCTTAAGTAGTATGCAATTAGTTTAAGCTTACCATTTTCATCAAGTTAGTTTAGACATGCTCTAATTACAAAGTCTAAAGAGTCCGTTTTAAGGACAATCTTCTTAGTAGGGTTAAATGTAGTAAGGATAGGGCCTTCTATAAACTTTGTTTTTAGCTCTTAGAACACAGCCTCTACTTTATCTATCCATTTAAACATAAGGTATTTCCTAGTAAGCTCTATAAGTAGCTAAGCTACTTTTAAATATCCTATAATAAATCTTTAGTAGAAGTTAGCAAAGCCTAGGAAGGATTACACTTCTTTAACTATTGTTAGTGTTAGCTAGCTTAGCACTATGCTAACTTTCTTAGGGTCTATGTAGACTCCCCTTACTCTAACTAGGTGTCCTAGGAATTTAACTTCTTATTTATAAAAGTTACATTTCTCTAGCTTAAGGAGTAACTGTCTTGCCTTTAACTTAGCTAGGACTAGCTTTACATACTTAACATGTTCTTTCTCTATCTTTAAGTATACTAGGATGTCATCTAGGTAAACAACTATAAACACATCTAAGTACTTATGTAGGGTGTTATTTATTAGGCGTTAAAAGAGGCAGGGGCATTAGTAAGCCTAAATAGCATGACTTAGTATTTAAATAGGCTATAGTAAGTGTAGAATGCTATTTTCTACTCCTCCCTAGCCTTAATTCAAACTAAGGCATATATGCTATATAAATCAAGCTTAGTGAATATCATTCCTCCTTAAAATCTATCATTCTTATAGAGTAACAGTAGCGCATATCTATCCTTAATTATAGTGTTGTTTAAGGGGTAGTAGTTAACGTATAGTTATAGGGAGCCATCTTTTTTAGGTACAAATAGTACTATGCTTCCTGCTAATAAGGTTAATGGTCTAATATAGCCTATCTTTAGGTTGTTGTTAATGTACTCCTTTAGTACTTTTAGCTCTTTCTCTAATAGCTAGTATAATGGTCTAAACAGTAGACTCTTGTCTTCCTCTATAGGTATTATATAGTCCTATAGTTAGTGCTTAGGAAGCACCTTGCTTAAGGGAGCCTTCTAGGATAGTTGCTTATATTCCTTATACTCTACTAGTATACTCATTAGTAAGGGTGCCTAGGCTAGGTTACTAGGCTCTATAGAGGTTGTATACACCTTACGTTACCCCTAGGAGGGTCCCTCCCGTTATAGTGTATCTATTTGTTATTTACACGTATACTAGCTCATTACAACTTTCTTACTCTACTAGTTGATCTAGGGGTTATGCTCCTTAAGCTATAGTACACTAAGGATGCACATATAGTTGTCTATATATATAATATTAAACTAGATCGTTTCCTTATGTCTATGTAGCATAGCTATTTCTAATAGGACCGTTTTAAGGGTTACTATTCTATTGTTAGTTAAGATAGGTTCTCTATCTATAACCATTAGTAGGTAGGGGTTAGTTTTTAGTTACGTTCTAAAACCCTAAGTATCTGCTACTTTCTTTGTTATAAAATTGCCTATTACTCTAGAGTTAATCATTACTTAGAGGTGTTGCTGTTATATCTTAGTAATTATAAATAACTACATGCTGCCTCTAGTAGTGCATAGCTGTTTTATACTAGGCCTCTTCTTATTACTTGCTAGTAGCCTACCATTAAGGACTCCTAGTTTTTTAACTCGTCTAAGGAGGAAGGATAATACTCATCTGCCTCTAGTAGTAGTCCTTATAGCAATTGCCTCTCCCTTTCTTCTACTTCTACTAGTAGGTATAGGTAATTTTTATATACCTATTCCTTCTTAAGGGGTAGTTCCCCTTTAGACTAGCTTCATCTAAGGGCATGAACTTATACTATGTCTTAAAAGTATATCCTAGGCAAGGATTTGCTATAATACTCCTAGTAGACATATAGGTGCTAGGGATAATTAGTCTCTATTACGTCTATCATTACTAGTTCCTACTAACCCTTGTCCTATGAATGGTTTTCTTTTAGTAGCGTTATAAAGGTGTTAAGCTATTCTATAGCTTAGCATTCTAAACGTGTAGCTAGTCTAACCTCTCCTTCTTAGAGGGTTTCCTATGTTTTCTGTTAATAGTTACTAAGGTCCTGTTTATGATCCTAATAGTATTTCTTAACATCTTCTATGCACTTAAGCTTTAGCATACATTTAATTTTTTCCCTAAGTTAATTTACTTATTACCTTTCTAGTCTCTTAACAGCTATAGAGGTGCCTTGTAACCTCTAGGTCTTATTAATCTAGTTATAATATCCTTATAGGTCGTCTCTCTAATCCTTTGCTAAGACCTGTTGTAGGACCTTATAGAGTGAATTTCTATAGATGCTCTTAATTATAGAGACCTTTCTATTACTATCTAGTTCCTTATAGGCCTCCTTAATCTTATTATAAGTAAATTTAGCTATGTCCCTTATAATTTCTTTACATTACAAATTCATAGGTTGCTTTAGCACTAATTCATTATATGTAAGGATGTCTCCTTTATATAGCTGTTACAGCTACTACATGACACCAACTAGACTTAGTACTGTTATAGACTTGTAAAGCTACACATAGCAAGGCACCCTATATAGTAGAAGTACAGGAGCGTAAGCAGTTAGGGCTAAGGCAGGCTTGTTATAGTAACAGGGTTTAGGACTAGTAAGGGGTTAGCTGAGTTAGACCTGTTTTAGGTATTTAGGGGACAGGACTTAGTAGGTTCCCTCTTCATCCTTTTTGTATCCTTTATAGTAGACTTATAGGATTATACTACAACCTATACAACTTGCACTCCTATATGCTATTGTTTATGAGCTAGTGCCCTATGTCCTTACATTATACGTTTCTTACTTAGAGGTTATAAGGGACTTAGCCTTAGATTCCTCCTTACAGCTCTCTCCTTCTAGGGTACTATTACTGTTTATTCCCTAGTCTTACTATCCTTAGAAGGTGGCGTTTAACTACCCTTACTAGGTGGCATTAAGTTGTTTGCTAAATTTACGTCTACTGTTCTCTTTCTTTAGCTGTCTATAATCCCTAGCTATATAGCTAGGCTTATTATAGTTAAAATAGAGTCTCTCTTTAAATTGTCTATCCTTCTTTAGGTTATAGGGTCATCCTAGTTTAAACATAGCGTTAAGTTCTATAGGGTCTAACTATTAGTTATTACTTAGGTAGTTGTCTTATTAGCATCCCTTATTCTTTTAGTACCTGTTATATTTCTTTAGACTATTATAGTTTCACTTTTCCTTCTAGAATTCATATAACTAATTATTAATCTAAATAGTATGCTTAATCATTAAGACTATATCTATTAGTTATGTTTCTATACATGTAAGTTCTATATAGACATAGCTCTTTAGTTTATAGTAGTAGTAGCTAATTAGAGCATTTATGTCCTACTTAGTCTAATTACTATATCTCTAGAATTCTATAGAGTACATAAGGGCACTACCTATCTACCTTAGCCTAAGTAGGTGGTCCTTAGTAGTCTTTACCTCATTAATGTTCCTAAACATGTAATAGATTTCTTTCTAGAATCCTTTCTAGTTGCTAAACATGAATTACGTTATAACTATGCTTCTATATGTGCTCTTATGTAGGAAGTAGTCTTTAAGGAAGGGCTTAACCTATTATAGGGCCTCCCCCCTAAGGTATGACGTAGTTTATAAGGCGTAGCTGTCTACTATAGGAAATTTATTGTCATTAAAGTACTAGTATTGTCATAGGTGTAGAACAGGGTTAGGTTAGGCAGTGTGCGTGCCCTTAGGTGATAGGACTAGGGCAGCCTTGTAGCTGCCTAAGAGGTGCGACCCTAACCTGCTACTAAGTTAGTAGGGGCCTAAGTCCAACACGTTCATAAGGTAGCTAGCCCCCTAATAGGGAGGGCTCAGAGATTAGTCTGTTAAATACTATACTGTCTACTATGGCTCTATAGTCTAGCACGCTATCTACCTAAATCCTTATAAGTATAGTTTAACCTATAGTAGGAAAACTTTAAGTTCCTAGTAGTTACTAGAGTAAGTGTTAGGTAACTTAATGCGTAGGGTCTCCCTAAGTTCGTTAACGGCTAGTATGTTAGGCATTTCCTCGTTCTTAGGTTTAGACTTCTAAGACGAAGTTAGCATAGTAATGTAAGGATGCCTCCTTACACGGGGTACATTTGGACCTATAGGGCAGCGCCTAGCACCAACACTGTAGGGTGGCAGTGTAGGAGTTTAAGGGTTAGGGTAGATTTAGGTGACAGACGGGAGTAGAGCTACAGGCACGCTAGGCTTAGCGGAGTCGGACCTAATACGGATACTTAAGGGGTAGGAAGCCTTACGCTCCTCCTTTATCTTTTTTATATCCTTTGTAGTAGACCTATAGGATTGCACTGACTTATATCTAACTCACACTCCTATATGCCACTTCTTATAATACAGTGCCCTGTGTCCTTACATTATACAAAAAAGATCACGCCTACTAGGGACAGCCGTACTTAAATAATATCCCACACTAGAACGACTTAGGAGAACTACCGTTACACCACTAACTGCGACTCAGTGCCGTTTTAGAGCAGAGACCTAACAACTTCAAATAGCTGTGATTCTAGAGATCTCACGGACAGCTAGTAGATTAGGGTTTGATCCTATAGAGCAAGCTAGTAAAGTCGCTAACGCGTTAGCGCCAAATAGGATATAAGATCTTAAAGAACCCCCTCATAGCATAGAGGCAATTGTGAACAAGAGTGCTAATAGCTACAAGCTACTAGAAGTCAGACTCTTTTGTATCAACTGCGACTTAATACACCCCTAAACCTACTATGTTGCGTAAGACGGCACAAAACCCACCACCTAATAACAACAGTTAACTGCTACGAATGACAACTAGGCAGACTACAACCGCAGGGCTGTCTAAGAGCCCCCTAGATCAAATTGCAAACCTCAAAAACGAGATGCGAGAGCTTAAAGCAATGATAGCCACCCTAGTAGCTAGCTAGACCTGAATACCCTCTATGCTGCTGGCAGCAGCAGACACTCTAGTACGCACCATTAAAGCTGACGAAAACGAAGATGAACAGCCTAAACAGCCTGTACTAATAATGCGAAACACCTTTAGCACTGTTTAGTTACCACCTGTTAGTAATGCGCGCTCTCCTTTAATCCTGGTTCTACCCCGACAGTACACTAAGGACTCCTTAAGTTGCTATAAGAAATCGTCTATATTAGAGAAAATCACGCCCCTTAGCAATAGCATTAAACACACCTTCCTATAGTAGAGTGCTTCTATTTAGGACTAACTTGTGGTTAACAAAGACCATTACCCTACTAACGTGTTACGACGAGCGTTAATATGGGGAACTATAACTAGCCTAGCTAAGAAATACCTAGAACCCTAATACCTATCTAATACGCATAGGTTCTAGAGCGCTAACGAAATGATGGACCTATTAGGATCGTATTACCTTATAGGTAACAAGACCAAACAGGCCTAGAACGAATTCGACGATATACAAATGGGTGAGAAGGGCTACTCTTACAAGTCCTTCCCTAAGTTCAAGGCCCGATTCTAGAGCGTAGCTATTACTAGACAAGTATTATAATTAGAGTGGTTCTAGTATATGTAGAATAAGCTGACGCTGCAATTCTGCAGCCGCGTAGCAGTCATTAAGAACTAATGGAATGGTAACTACTAGGTTATGGTCTAAGAGCTTACTGCGTTTGATTAGGAACGCTAGAGGAACAACGAGTTGAGCTTCCTGTCTATGGCGTTGAAGCTAAGCTCGGCGAGGTCAACAGACTAGCCTAAGTTGAGCTCCCTGCTAGTATTAAGACCGACCTGACCTATTACTACGTCTACCCTTCCTCCGTTTAACTAGACCTAGTTCCCTACCTACCTAAAACCGGACATTATAGGGCGTGCCTAAGCTGCTGCTCTAGCCGCCACTAGCAACTGTTTTCAGTGTAGCAAGCCTAGCCACTTCTAGGACAAGTGCCCACTTAACGCTATAGTAAAAGAAATAGACTAGGAGGCCCCTAAGTCTAAGGAACAGTGGGAGGAAGCTATAGAACTCTAGTTGGACGAGGACCTAGAGGAAAACGATGAGGCCTAGGAAAAGGCTCCTTCCTAGGTCTACGCAAATGTAATCTACAAGATCTTAACCTAAGAGAACTCTTAGGCAGAACCTAGTTCTTAGTCAACACCACCCTAAGCCTAAACGGACTTAGGGTGCAAACTAAGGCTCTTGTAGATATAGGAGTAAACGGATACCTCGTTATTAATAAGCCTTTTGCGCTGCAACTATTAAAGGCGCTTTAGAGCCCTATATAGAAACTACCCTACTCTATACTAATACGCGGTTTTTACTAAAAAATCTAAAGCCACGTATCTAAGTATATTTAGTTGCACTTAATAGTTAAAGGATGCTAAATATATAACTGCCTCTTTGTGCTCCTAGACCTTAGAGTGTAAGATGTAATAATTAGGAAGAAGCTTTTTAGCTGCTTCTAAATACTACTTAACTTAGCTAAGAGCTAGCTAGTATGGCTAAAGGAGTACCTGCCTACTCCTAGCTAGAGTAAGGAGATCACCTTACCCTACTACTCGCACGAAACTGTCATTTAACATCTAGCACACTAGTTAAATGCAAATTATAGGGATGCTGTAATCTACTATAAAGAAAGACGCTGCGTAGGCAGATGCTTAATAGAGATCATAAAAGTGATAATTTCAGCCTTACCTAAAATGACTACTAATACCCCCCTAAGCCCACCTTAGACCCTAGAGGTACCTTCCTTACTACTAGTAAAGCCTATACTAAGCTTTACACTAGTTTAGATATGTGAGATTAGTGCAAACGCCTTCTACTACAAGGTGATGCGAAACGACGCTAAGTTCTTCTAGACTAGTATATATAAGATTAATTAGATCATCTAGGAAAAGGAGTTAGATAAGGATAATAAGACAATATCACTCATCTTAGAGAAGCTCCTATCTATACACTAAAAGTACACTGACGTCTTGTTAAAATTAGAGTCTAATAAATTACTACTACATTAGGTATACAATTATAAGATACAGCTTAAGGGTGCTATTACCTAACGCTTTCTCTGTACTCTACTAGGCACTAAAGAGCCTAAGGCTACGAAGTAATACTTGTTAGAGAACCTAGAGAAAGGCTTCATTGTTAATAGCAACAGCCCCTTTACGTCCCCTATACTCTTTGTTAAAAAAGCAGACAGCAAATTAAGGTTTTACATTAATTACTATAAGCTAAACAGCCTTACCTATAACGATCTGTACCTAATACCCTACATTAACGAGTTGCTTAGCTAGGTGTTAAAAGCTAAGATCTTCACAAAGCTAGATATTAGGCAAGCCTTTCACTACATATGAATATACCCTAACTCTAAAGAGTATACTACCTTTTAGACTCACTATAGGTCTTATAAGTGCAAAGTGTTGCTGTTTAGATTAACTAACAGCCCTGCAACCTACTAGAGGTATATAAACGACGTTCTAATGTCATACTTAGATGATTTCTATACAGCTTACCTTAATGACATTCTTATATACTCTAAAGACCCTACAGAACATATTAGGCATGTATATAAAGTCCTTTAGAGGCTCTGTAAAGCTAGACTATAAGCTGACATTAAGAAATGCAAGTTTAACGTTACCTATACAAAGTACTTAGGTTACATACTAACTACTTCTAGTGTTAAGGTAGACCCTAATAAGATTAAACCACTTTAAAACTAGATCTAACTAACTACTGTTATAGGTGTAAAGTCCTACCTAGGCTTCTATGGTTTCTACTACTAGTTCATTTGTAACTTTAGGAAAATAGTAAAGCCCCTTACTACTATTACTAGCCCTTTAGAACTGTTCCTATAGTCTAACAAATGTAAGAATGCTTTTAAAGAGTTGTGACAACAACTCCTAGCAGTATAGGCACTATACTACTTTAACCCTAAATTAACTACAAAGCTATAGACTAACTCTTTAAATGGAGTAATCGCTAGCGTCCTCTCCTAGGAGCACCTAGACAAGCTCTAGTACCTAGTAAGCTTCTATAGCCACGTCCTTACTAGCTATAAGATTAACTAGGAGATCCACAACAAGGAACTCTTTGCTATTATGAAAGCGTTTGCAAAATGGAGACCTAAGTTGGCCTTAGTATAACACTAAGTTGACATTTACATAGACTACTGCTTACTTAAGTACTTTATAACAACGAAGGTTCTTACTATAAAGCAGGTGTAGTAGATAGAGCTACTATCTAACTTTAACTTCTACATTACATATATAGTAGGTAAGAATAACTAGAAGGCTGATATTCTAAGCTAAAGAGACTAAGACCTTATAATGTAATAGAAAGTTAAGTTAGACAGTCATGTAAGGGTGTTACTTAGCCTAGCCTGCCTACACCCCTATATTAGTGCTGAATTAGCTAACAGCTACATAGCATTAATCTATGCTATAGATGCCCTAACAGCGCCTACGTTAATGCTATTCAACTTAATAGAAACGCTATGTGTAGACAACTAGAAGTCGTTTACTAAGACACATGCAAAACAACCCCTGCCTAACAGGTTTGCTATAAACGACTAGCTCCTCCTATATAAAGGCTGCCTATACGTAAACTGCTATACTAAACTATGTACAAAACTCATCTAAGAGGTGCACAACTAAGTGTCGACAGCACACCTAAGTGGAAGGAAGACCTACTAGTTACTTACCTTAAAATACCATTAGGTTAGGATAGAGATAGACTATATATAGTATATACGTAATTATGTAACCTGCTACCTCTTGCACACTAATGTCACTAAGTAACAGGGCTTCCTACACCCCCTACTAGTACCTAATTACCCTATATAACACCTTATAATGGATTTTAAGGAGTTCCTAAGGGACAAGCATAGGTATAACAGCATCCTAGTGTTTATAGACCACCTTAGTAAGACTTTAGTAACTATACTATGTTATAAGACTATAGATACACAACAAATGGCATAGCTGTTCATTAAGTGGATTTACTAATTTAGACACACCCTAGTCTTAATTATTAGTAACTACAGACCTTAATTTATGTTGTCCTTTTAGCATAAGTTCTACTAGATCATTAGCGTTAAGATTAAGCTGTTAACAGCTTATTACAAGCAGACTAACAGGTAGACAGAAATCATAAACTAGTATATTAATTAGAGACTACGCCTATTTATATCTTATTACTAAGATAATTAAAGTGAGCTCATCCTTATAATAGACTACATGTAAATGACCCTACCCTATGTATCTATTAGAATGACCCCCTACTAACTTAAGTACAGAACAGATCTATATACAAGTTAGGACTAGAACACCCTAAAGGGTTCTAACCCCTAGGAGACTCTAAACTAAGAGGAAGCAAAAGTGGTTGCTAATTAAATGCACACTGCCTAGGTCACAGCTAAGAGCAATATAGCTAAGTGTAACGCTAGGTCTTAAACTATAAGACTTATAGAGGTTTCGTTACGTTAGTTTACTTAACAGTAGAGGCAGGGGATTAGACACAAAGGCTTTCGTAAAACACGTTACAGTATATAACAAATACTATATTAAGTTGAGCACGAAGCTCCTATCTAAGAAATAACTATCTACTTATATAGTGGCGTCGTGCCTAATGCTATGAAGGACCATCATGGTCCATTATGGTCCTACTGTACTAGACTATCATGGTCCTACGTAGTCCATCACGTGAGGTCGTGGGATGCGACTAGTTCTTAGAACCTAGCGTTCTGAGAACCCTGGCACTCCCACACCCTCCTTTGCTCCTACGCCCTAGGGTTCTAGGAGCCACTTAGTTCCTAGAATCCCTTAGCCTGCTCAGCCCCTAATCCTAAAATGGGTTGGCGTTGCTTAGAGTCTAATACTAGACCTCCTGTTCTAGCACCTTAAATCCTTTGACTAATCATATTGCGTCATAGCCGTAACACTAAGACTTAGGAGGAAATGTTAAAGTATGCTAATTAACGCTAAAGAGCTATTTGTTATAGTTGAAATACAATGTAATTAGTTAGGAGGATTTAGGTGGTAGAACAGGGTATCTAACACTAGACTCCTAATAGCGCTAGACCATTTTAGGTTCTGCGACTAAGTAGATCAGAGGGGCCTAGGAATTAAGTGGCTCCTAGGACCTAAGGGTGCAGGAACTAGGAAGGTCGCAGGAACGGCAGGGTTCCTAGGACGCTAGGACCTAAGAGCCAACCACGTCCTACAACCCCACGTGACGGATATATAGGATAGATGGATATATTATTATATCCACTACTATCTATATATCCATTTAGCATAACGCTACTATATAAGTAGATAGTTAGTTCTTAGATAGGAGCTTTGTGCTCAACTTAATACAGTATTTGTTATATACTAGTAACGTGTTTTACAAAAGCCTTTATGTCTAATCCCCTGCCTCCTCTGTTAAGTAAACCTTATGTAACAAAACCTCTATAAGTCTTATAGTTTAAGACCTAGCGTTACACTTTAAGCACCACTTCTATAAGGAATTAGCTTATATACAAAGCAACATGTCTGTTGTTTGTTTAAAGGGGAAATCCCCTACTACGCCAACTTCGTCTTAGAGGTCTAAGCCTAAGAACGAAGAGATGCCTAACGCACTAGCCATTAACGAACTTAGGGAGACTCTGTGCGTTAAGCTGCCTAACACTTATTCTAGCAACTGTAAGGATCTTAAAGTATTCCTATTATAGGTTGAACTGTACTAGTACTTTAACGACGACAAGTTTCCTACTATAGAGAGCTATGCCCTATAGACTACGTCTTACCTTAGGGGGGAAGCCCTTTAATAGGTCGAACCCTTCCTTAAAGACTACTTCCTACATGAGAACACATGTGGAAGCATGGTTACTACGCAATCCATGTTCAGTAACTAGAAGGGATTCTAGAAGGAAATCCGTTGTATGTTTAGAGACATTAACAAGGTGAAGACTGCTAAAGACCACCTACTTAGACTAAAGCAGACTAGCAGCGCCCTTACATACACCACAGAATTCTAGAAATACAGCAACTAAACTAAGTAGGACACCTACGCACTTATCAGCCACTACTAACGTAGGCTAAAGAGCCATGTCCACCTAGAACTCGCCTGCATAGAGAATCAACTAACAGATATAGTCTTACTAATCAAACACACGGTCTGGATTGACAACTGACTGTACGAGTTCTAGAAGGAACGACAGACCTATAACAAACCTAAGAAAAGTTACCTGTACTATAGAAACGAAGGTAGAAGATAGGACTAACACCTATAAGACAACTGTTAGTTAGACCTAATAGAGCTTAACGCCACGTTTAAACCAGGAAAGCCCTGTGACCTAAAGAAAGACAGATAGTTTAAAGAGAGACTCTGCTTTAACTATAGTAAACCTAGCCACATAGCTAGGGACTACAGACAGCCTAAGAAGGGGAACAGTAGTAGGAAATTTAGTAAACAACTTAATGCCACTTAGTAAGGACAGCTAAACGCCACATTCTAAGGCTAGTAAGACTAGGGAATAAACGGCAACAGCACTCTAGAAGGAGAAAGCTCTAAGGAAGAATCTAAGGCTAAGTCCCTTACAACCTCTAAGCAGGAAACGTATAATGACTTAGCACTAAAGGAGCCTATAAACTTGTAGTGTAAAGAAATTATAAAGGACATGGCTAAATTCGCACACACTAAGATTAAGAGGGCCTGTGAGGAACTAGACAGTGCTACACTAGATAGTAAAAGAAAGGTTTCTATGATTAAAAGCATCTATAAGAGTTCACTCTATAAGGTCCTATAATAGGTCCTAGCAAAGGACTAAGGAGACGACCTATAGGGATACTATAACTAAATCAACAAGACCTAGAGGCTATAAGGCACGTCTGTAGCTGTTAAAAGACTTAAGAAGCAACAAGCGGAATGGCTCTAAGAGAAGATTAGATACATGCTAAAGCTTAAGAGTATAGAAAAGGTTAAGAAATATTACTAGAATCGTAAACAAGATCTTAGTAACTATTAACAGAAAACGTAGGAAACCCTCTAAGAAGGAGAGGTTAGACTAGCTACATGTTTAGAACGCTAAGCTATAGAGCAGCTTAACACCTTTGCGACGCTACTAAAGGAAGACCATTTGTAGGACAAGGGTTAGCAGGAACTAACTATAACAGATGCGATAGAGACTAATCATCCCTAGCACCTATATGTCTACTAGGAGTATTGTAGTGAAGACGATTGCAAGCTCTACTAGAAGAAGAAACACTAGTATTAGTTGTTTCCCTAATCCTTGCTAAGAATACACTTTTAAGATGTAGGGCAAGTTTATGCCCTTAGATGGAGTTAGTCTAAAGGAGAACTACCCCTTAAGAAGGAATAGGTATACAAAACATATCTACACCAACTACATAGGAGACCTAAATGGGAAGGATCATCCTTACTAGGACCATTAAGCGAAGATAAGGAAGACAACAACGCCTCCTTACAAAATGAGTTAAAAAACTAGAAGTCCTTAACAGTAGGCTACTAGCAAGCGACAAGAAGAGGCCTAGTATAAACTAGCTATGCGCTATAACAGGCAGCATACAACTATACATAGTTGCTAGAATACAAAAGCAACATCTTTAAGCAATAATAGACTTAGGAGCAACGGGCAACTTTATAACAAAGAAAGTAGCAGATACATAAGGCTTTAGGACGCAACTAAAAGCCAACCCCTACCTGCTTATAGTAGTGGATAGAGAACCCATCTCAACTAACAACAGAATAGTAACCCTTAAGACAGTCCCGTTAGAGATGGTTATACTATAAGGACATAAGGAAACGATCTAATTTAATATTGTGTACATAGACAACCATATGTACATCCTTAGTGTGCCTTAGCTTAAGAAACACAACCCCTAGATCAACTAGCAGAACAAAGAAGTTGTAATGAGCTAATGCACGTGTAAACGGACAGGCACGACGCTAAGGGAGGGACCCTCCTAGGGCTAATGTGAGGTGTGTGTAACCTCTATAGAGCCTAATGACCTAGCCTAGGCATCCTCACTAACGAGTATACTAGTGGAGTATAAGGAATACAAGCAGTTATTCTAGAAGGCCCCCTTAAGAGAGGCGCTTCCTAAGCACTAACTATAGGATCATGTAATACCTATAGAGAAAGATAAGAGTTCACCGTTTAGACTGTTATACTAGCTATTAGAGAAAGAGCTAAAGGTACTAAAGGAGTACATTAACAACAACCTAAAAACAGGACACATTAGACTGTTAACATTGTTAGTAGGAAGCCTAGTACTGTTTGTACCTAAGAAGGATGGCTCCCTAAGGCTATGCGTCAACTATAGGCCCTTAAACAACATTATAATTAAGGACTAATACGCACTGCTGCTACTCTACAAGATGAACGACAGATTTTAAGGAGTAATGATATTCACTAAGCTAGACCTATAAGGCGCATATGCCCTAGTTTAGATTAAGGCTAGGGAAGAATGGAAAACAGCATTCTACACCTGCTACAGCTTGTTCGAATACTAAGTCATGCCATTTAGGCTCACTAATGCCCCTACTTCGTTCTAACGCTTAATGAATGACACCCTACATAAGTACCTAGATGCGTTTATAGTCGTATACCTAGACAACATCCTAGTATACTTAAAGACAGAGAAGGAACATGTTGAGCATGTAAAGCTAGTCCTAGCTAAACTAAAGGCAAGACAGCTCCTCCTTAAACTAGAGAAATGCAACTTCTACAAATAAGAAGTTGAGTTTCTTAGACACTTAGTTAGAACAAAGGGAGTCTAGATGGATCCTAAGAAAGTTAGCGTAGTCTTAGACTAGCTAACCCTAACAACAGTTAAAGAAGTGCAGGCCTTCTTAGGCTTCGCTAACTTCTACTAAAGGTTTATTACAGGATATTCTAAGGTAGCTTAGCTACTTATAGAGCTTACCTAGAAAGACCTTACGTTTAACTAGACGGACAAAGCAGAGGCTACATTCTAAGAGCTTAAGACAAAGTTCACTAAAGCACCTATCCTAGCTACGTTCGACCCTAAGAAGAGGATTATCCTTAAAACGGATTCTTCTGATTTTGCAATTAGGGCTTACCTAAATCAACTAGACAAAAGCAGCAAGCCTAAACTAATCGCGTACTACTCTAGGAAACTGTTACCTATAGAACTTAATTACAACATACATAATAAGGAGCTAATAGCTATATCGTTGCCTTTAAGCAATAGCGAGTATACCTTAAGGGATCCACCTACCCTATATAGGTATAGACAGATTATAAGAACCTTATATACTTCACTATAACTAAGGTGTTAAATCAAGGACAAGTCTGCTAGGCAGAGACACTCATAGCCTATAACTTCACAATAGCATATTAAAAGGGCTCTAATAATATAAGAGCAGACGCTCTTAGTAGAAGGACTGACTACATTAGTCTAAAAGAAGAAAGACCTTAAGCAATCCTAAAGGAAACAAACGTAGGCATGTAATATAACGAGCTTCTAGCAACGATTGCTATAGTAGAAGACTTAGGACTAGGGGAAAGACTTAAGAAGGCTTACGCTATAGATGAATGTGCAAAGCGAGTCTTATCTAAGGTTAAAGGTAACTTCGCCATTAACGAACAAGGCCTAATTCAATTTAAAGGGTTAGTGTATGTCCTAAGCTAAATGAGACGCCCACTAGTGTAAGAACAACACTTGTTGCTAGCACACAGTTATTAGGGAGTAACACAAACCTTTAAACGAATCGCCTAACACTACTACTTCCTAGGCTTGTAGAAGCAAGTAGAAACAGTAGTAAGAGAGTGCAACATTTGCAGCAAGTTAAAATCCAACAGGCACTTGCCTTATAGACAACTCATGTTGACACTAGTACTAAAAGGAGCATAGAAATTAATAGCTTTAGACTTCGTCGTTAAGCTACCACCCTCTAAAGATCCGCTAATAGGAGTAGAATACAACTCTATCCTCGTTATTACACAAAGACTTACAAAATATAGGAAATTCATACTATACCTTAAAGCTAGTAACACTAAGGCGCTTGCGTATACCTTCATTTAAGTTATATTAGCTAATCATAGGATGCTAGAAGAAATCATCTTAGATAGAGACAAGCTCTTTACTTTGAAATTCTAGAGATTATTAATAGCGCTACTAGGAACAAACTACAAGCTGTCTACTGCTTTCTACCCCTAGATAGACAGCTAAACGGAAAGATTGAATCAAACCCTTAAATAATACCTATAGAGTTACGTTAACTATTAGCAGGATAATTAGGTTTAGATCTTACCTATTGTACAGTTCGCATATAACAGCGTAATAGTAGAGGTAACGAAAGTCTTACTGTTCTTTGCTAATTACAGCTACTAGCTAGAAGCATATAGGCAACTAAGACTAGATTAATCGCAAGCTAAGTAAGCCATAATCATAGTAGAATAACTGAAATCGTTCTATAAACAACTTGCAACGGATATCTAATTCTTAAATGAACGATCCGCTACATACGTAAACAAGAAGCATAGTATAGAACCTGCCTTTAAGGAGGGGGATAAAGTATACCTACTCTAAAAACACATTAAAACGAAACGACTAAGTACAAAATTAGACTTTAAGAAACTAGGACCATTTAAGATATTAAACAAAGTTAGCTTAGTTAACTATAGACTACAGCTACCTAAGAACTCTAAACTCCACCTAGTGTTTCATGTCTCGTTATTAGAACTAGTAAGAGGGAGTACCCTAATTGTGACTAACACTAAACTCTAACCTAAGAATGAGATTGTTAAATATGAGGTTAAGGCAATCCTAGACAGAAGGTTAGTAGGACGCTAAGAAGAGTTTCTAATTAAATAGAAAGGTTACAAACTAACAGACAACTTATAGGAAACGAGAAACAACCTCAGCTGCCTAGAGTTGCTATAGGAGTTCTACTGTCAGCACCTAAGCAATTAAAGAACCTAGGGGAGAGGCCCTAGTAAGGGTTGTGCTTAGGACTAAGGGCCTTAGAATTAGTATTAGATAGAGTTAGAAGACTAGAACAAGCCTCAGCCTCTTGCCAGTTACGTTCCTTAGCCTCTTCTAGCTCATTAAGGGTGGCGAGGCTATAACGCAACATCTTACTACCCCACTTACACAAGAGCGCCCTCTGTTTCTTAAGTCATTAGGATCATGCTAGGCTCTTAATAGCAGCCTAGTGAGCCTAGAGGATGGATAGTTCAGCAAGCTCCTGCTCTTAATCTAGCTGATCTTCCTCATGCTTAAGCTTCTCCTAGTTAGTGACAGATGGACTAGATGTGTTGCAACCTAGGGCGTTTACTTAAACGCATTTACTACAATGGGCTAAACGAGAGGAGACGATATAGTCTAGACCTCTCTTTTCGTAGCATGCGTAGGAAGGCATTAGGACTCTGTTTAAAAGGATATGTTTAGTAAGAAGTTGGCGTTGTTTTAATTTTGTATGTTTATTAGAAGGCATAATGGTAGTATAACCTGCTAGGTAATTAAGTGGGCGCTACCCTACTTAAGTAGTTAGCAATTTCCTTACTTAGTAGACCTAAGGGACTAGGCCTTAAGGGAGGGACCTAGTGTTATAGTTGAAATACAATGTGATTAGTTAGGAGGATTTAGGTGGTAGAACAGGGTATCTAACACTAGACTCCCAACAGCGCTAGACCCTTTTAGGTTCTGCAACTAAGCAGATTAGAGGGGCCTAGGAATCGAGTGGCTCCTAGGACTAAAGGGCGTAGGAACTAGGAAGGTCGTAGGAACGGCAGGGTTCCTAGGACGCTAGGGCCTAAGAGCCAACCACGTCCTACAACCCTACGTGACAGATATATAGGATAGATGGATATATTATTATATCCACTGCTATCTATATATCCATTTAGCATAACGCTACTATATAAGTAGATAGTTAGTTCTTAGATAGGAGCTTCGTGCTCAACTTAATATAGTATTTGTTATATACTAGTAATGTGTTTTACAAAAGCCTTTGTGTCTAATCCCCTACCTCCTCTGTTAAGTAAACCTTACGTAACGAAACCTCTATAAGTCTTATAGTTTAAGACCTAGCGTTACACTATTAACTAGGGCGTTAGAGACAAGGTTTACCTCTTAGTAAAGAATCTTAAGAATACTTGCCCTAGCTATAAGCTAGGGCAGTAGTAGGTTAGACTATATATAGTATTAGAACAAGTTAGTTATGCGTTTTAATTACAGCTACCTACTAGTTCTTAAATACACAACATGTTCTTACTAGATGTACTTATTAAGGCACTAAGTAACCCCTTACCTAGTTAAGCAGCGCCTAAGCTAAGTAGCAAAGTTGTAGACAGCCTAGAGGAGTAGCAGGTTAAAAAGATCCTTACTATAAGGATCTAATAGAAACAACTCTAATACTAGGTATCCTAGGTTAGATATGATCTAGACCTAGAGTAGTATCCTATAGTGAATTTTAAGAACTCTCTACTTAAGCTTTAAGAGTTTCACATAGAATACCTACACCTACTAAGACTACTAAAGGACTTACTTAAATGGATTATAGCATAGGAGACTAGTGAGCTAAGCTATAAACACAAGAGAGACAGCAAAGTAGAGAAAACAGCATTGTTGCTACCTATAACACTAAACTAAGCACCCTCTAAGCTAGGGCACACTTAGAACTGCAGTCCTTATAGAGGCTACCCTCCCTAAACGTCTTACTAGCTTTATAACAAGCAGCTACTACTATAAGAGACAAAGGGTTAAAGCGACCCTATATAAAAGACTACGCCTAAGTTCCCTCTAGTATAAGACCTGCTCACCTAATAGCAGAGCTGCTACTATTCCCCTCCTCCTTATCCCCCTGCCCCCTCTTCCTCTTCTCGCTAGTGTAGGGCACTGCTACAACATCCCTAGCTAGCTTCCCTACTGCCTTCTCTACCTTAGCCACTACCCTAGCCACAAAGTTCACCTCCTTCCCTACTATTATAGTAGATTTATCCACTGCCCCTAGCAAGGAGGCAGTGTGGGTCTGCTCTGTAAGGAGCTTCCTAATATTTACCTTTAGCCCCACTACTGCTATAGTAAGGCCTTACCTTAGAGTTAGACCTAGAACAGGAACAATAGAGAAGAGAAGACTTACCTTAATGGCAGAGACAATAGCCTAGCCCTAGAGATACATTACACCCTTAAAGGGGGTGTAGAGATCCAGCATGCTGCTAGTAGCTAAATTAGCTATATAGACAGCTTCTTTATAAGCTGCCTTAATAGCAGTAGGGTCCTTAGGGTTAGCTAACTTAAGGTTGACAATCTTCTAGTATTCCTTCTTAAGGAACTAGGCCAGCTATCCCTAAGATAGTTAGACAGGCAGCTAAACACAAGAGAACTCATCTAGGAACTTACTAGGACATATAGAGCTTTCTGCTTTATGTAGTATTTGCACTTTAAGCTCTTAGAGCTCTAGACGTAGTTGTAGGCTAGGGCCCTATCCTCTAACTTTACTACATAGCGTATACATCTTATACAAATTTAGTAGAAAGCTACTATAAGGGCCCTAGGGGGCATTAGGAGAGTCATCGTTATAGAAATTGTACCATAATATCCATTAGCTAAGCCTAAAACGTTATTACTAGCATGTTAATGCATAATCATTACCTACTTAATCGTCTAAGGTGATTTTATCCTACAAAACATTTAATTAGTATATAATATACAAACAGATAGGGCTATGTACTAGTCTTAGAGGGGGGGGGGTTATAGGCGTTGTTGTAGTAAAAGAAGCCTTTAAAGTATAGGCAGAATTAGTTGCTTTATAACAACAGCTTAGAACAATGAACTTCTAAGATAGATTAGCATGTGTATAGTAACTAAGAAAATCATAACGCCTAACACTATAACTAGATACTATATAGTATTAACTTAGACGTTCATTTTCACTACTTATCCTTTATAGTAAACAAAGCACTACAACCTACTCTACGAACGCATTTAGTAACATAATCTTTAAACAAAGACTGCCTAGACTATTCTAACACTTAGATACTACTTAGTTAGTATATAGAACTATACGCTTTAAGGACAAAGCCCCTTCTTAAGAGGGGGGGGGTAATGTAAGGATGCCTCCTTACATAGGGTACATTTAGACCTATAAGGAGGTAGCATGTAGCACTAACACTATAGGGTGGCAGTGTAGGAGTTTAAGGGTTAGGGTAGATTTAGGTAACAGACGGGAGTAGATCTATAGGCACGCTAGGCTTAATAAGTTAGACCTAATACAGATACTTAAGGGGTAGGAAGCCTTACGCTCCTCCTTCATCTTTTTTATATCCTTTGTAGTAGACCTATAGGATTGCACTAACTTATATCCAACTTACACTCCTATATGCCACTTCTTATAATACAGTGCCCTATGTCCTTACAAGATCCTCTTTTATAAGCCTACTAAGCCAGCTCTATAAGGGTGCTGGCAGTAGCTTCTGTAGGTGGCATACTGCCCTATAAACTATATTCCTATTAGCCCCTAGGCCTAGGTAATATTGCTCTAAAATCCATTTCTTAAGGGCTTTAATCTAGGCTGTAGTAAGCACCCTATTCTGACCTCTGTAGGGTGGCTTCTTTAGGGCTGCTTCCTACTAGGCTGCTTAGGTGGTTCTTAATCATATAGTCGACTTAGGAACCTTAAAAATCCAACTAGTAGTCCTTGTAGATTCAGAGGGGTTTGCTGCTAGCCAGTCACAGGCATTTGATAGAGGAGTCCCTTCCATTGAATGAATTACATTTATTTACTATATAAAATTCTACGTAGGGGAATGCTGAAGGTTTTGGTAAGAAGTAGCAGTGAACATATGCAGGTTGCGAGTGCGCGCAACTCGCTTGGAGCTACGATTAGTCACCACCTAATGATACTAGTTGTTGACCACACACCTCAATTTTCTGCTACAAAGTGCCACCACGCGCGTAAGTAAACCACCACGACCACGTAAATATAACAAGGCGCTATAGTGGCAGTAAAATATGTAATTAGATTCAGAATGAATTGCCCTCGAAACACCTGTGGAGGTCGAGGTTCTCACCTCTCACCTTCTCACCATTAGGGGGGTATTGTCGCCGTTTATTTACCGCTGTCGAAATCCTATCGTCACCATATCACACCCTCTCGAATCAGCATCCCCCCAACCCCCAACCCCCAGACCTCCCCACGGACCCCCCTCCTCCGTTGCCGTTCCCATCGAGCCCGTATCGGCAGTATCCTTTTCCCAAAGGGACATGATAGCGCTGGGAAGTGGAGGTGATCTAAATTGAATATTAATATGATAGCCATGAAAGCCCTCATAACCATTCACACGGTCTCCCAACCCGAAACACTGCTCTGATCCTCTTCCTGTGATCCTCACATTGTCTTATATAGATGCAGCTATAACTCCTTTGCCTGCCTTTTGGCCCTCTCCCTTCCCCCCTCTCTCCCCTCCCCCATCTCTCCCCGCGCCCTCCCACCCCAACACCCTAAAGCAGGGGAACCATCACCAACCCAGAGCTTTCCCACCAAAACCCTTCGTCTTTCACTCCACTAGTTCTCATATATACCCCCTCACCCCCCTCCCCTCTCTTCCAAACACCAGCCACAGAAAACGTCGCGTTGATGACGAATTAAGCTGGTGGTTCGCCGCCAGTTAGGTTGGTTCGAAATAGCTTGCTGCTCAACTCATTGATACCCCCACCCTCAGCGCGTGCGAATCACCATCATACCACCTCAACTAGAGAAGAAAAGAAGGGGTTGCAGTGGTTTCGAAACAATATGCTGCTCATCCGATCCACACCCATGCGCTCGGTTGATGCGCTGGGCGGTTCGTGGAGGTCGGAGTTCTCACCGTCGAGAGCATATTGTCACCCTCCTCCCCCCCTCGTCGACACATTGCTGTCGTCAACCGTCCCACCACCACCACCACCACCATAACCACCCCTCCCCAGTCCGACAGAGAGCTCTGTCTGCCGCCCGGCCATTCGTCTTCAGTATTAGTGGTAGTGGCAGGCTCATCTGACCCTGCACGTCCTGCCGAGATTCTAGCTAGCTGCGATTTAGGAAGCTGTTCGTCTTCCATCTCCTCTCTCCCCTTCGCTATCCTCCAACTTAGAGGTGCGATTTTAACATCTCAACACCCTATCGCCGCAACTTTCCCCACCAAACCCCCTCTAGCTTTACCCTTCCCCACACTAGCTTCGAGCATAAATAGCCCCCTCCCGCCACTAAGGACAGCCCCACCACAGTGAAGGAAAACAGCACGATTTTACTTGCGTGCGCGGCAGAGCTGCTGTGCTAACCCGCGCAGCTGAGCTTATCGACGCGCTCGCTTGCTCAGTTGGAAGCTGGACTGGGCCGCGGAGGGGAAGTTCTCACCTTCCCACGTCTCACCATCGCTGCCTTACTCTCACCATTTCATCTTCCCCGTCAACACCCTACCGTCACCCATCCCACCGTCACCCCCCTCTCAAACCAACACCTCCCCGCCCCGAGCCGGACCTCCCAAGGCTACGACCCACCCATCTTTGAAGAACCCACTACTCCAGCCCAGCCAAATAGTGAAGCTATTCCTGATATATGCTCGATTGGCTGACTTGACCTACTCCGATCCGAACTTGTCTTTTATACTTTGCTGCGTCGGTTGGTAGCGGGAATCTGATGTGAGAGAGTACTGCTGTGATTTTGGGTGGGGTTTGGGAGGATGTTTGTCTCCCCTCTCCCTTCTCCTCTCTCCCTTTGCTATCCTCCGCTTCAGGGTGCGATTTTGATATCTCAACCGCCCCCCCGGGGTTATCCCCGCAACATTCCACACCAAAAAACCCCTCCAGCTTCACCCTTCAGCACACCAGCTTCGAACATAAATACCCCTCTCCCCCCACGCCGATACCAAGAACAGCTACCGCATCGAACCAAGAAAACATGTCGTCGACTCAGATAAAGACGAAATGGGAACTCAAGCCAAGTTGATGCACTACCTACCACACTACACCAACTACCTCGGCCTCTGGAAGAAGAGGCGGGTGGGGGGATTCTCACCGTCGCTGTGGCGCTGCTGTCGTTGTTCGCCTGTCGATGCGTAGCTGCTGTTGTCGGTATATCCCCCCCACCATAGGGGTATACGGGTTTATCGAGAAGCGGAGGCAGGGTGGGGTGGGCGAGGGGAAGGAGAAAAGAGGGGGGGGGTTTACGGCGCCAGGGGGTCTAGACACAATATATGTGAATGTGTGCGCCACATGGTGTTTTTTTGTGTCAGTTGTTATCTGGGGAGGAAAGAAGGTTATATAGTTTATGGCTCGAGAATGTAGGCCGGTCATCTCATCATTTCAACAGGCCGTCCATCCATCTCCTATCGGGGATTCAATTTATCTCGGGGATCTTAAATTCCCATCCCATCAATGCTACTTCTGCACATCTCCCGCGCCCACCCCCCCAACTATCCCCTATCCCGGTAAAAAAAACCCCCCACCAGATTTGGCACGCACCACGCCAGGCTTCGAGTATATAACCCCCCACACACAGAGACCCAGCACACACAAAATCAACTAAGAGGATCCTCCAAGACGGGAGAATATATGGAGATGGAGCGTATTGACGCTGTGTAGCCGACCTATCGTGGGTATGCAGATGTGTGCTGATGTGAGGCTGGATGAACTTGGAAGAGTTAGGGGGGTTCTCACCTTGCCATTTCTCACCGCCGTCGCTACAGTGCTGTTGTCACCGTTCACTCACCCACCGCCGTCACCACAAACCTACCATCACCACCACTCCACACGCTGTCGCACAGTACCGCCGTCAATGCAAGGGCCCACCTTCTGCACACTTCTACAAGCAGCCTAGCGCTAGTAATCCCCATGGAGATCAACTCAGACGCTTGAGAGCGGTATCTGGTGCGCTGTGGCGAGAACCGTGTATCCTGAGTGGTCGCATTGACCTTGCATCCATGTTGTCGTGTATACTGACTTGGGCGGGGGGGGGGGTTATATAGTATGAGTCTCAGTAGTGGAGTGGGGTATCTCGTAGGATGAGTTCGGGGGGAGGGTCACTCCTCTCATCTCCAGTCAAAGTCAAGAGTTTGATTTCAATTCTGGGACTTTATATTTTTTTACCCCAAAGAATGGGTTGGTATGGTGTAGACAGATTAGCTGCGTTAAATAGCACCCATAACCTTCCCCCCCCCCATCCTCCAAAGCCACACAGCTTCGGTAGCATAAGCCTTAACACTCCTATGCTTCTCCCCTCCCCCATTTCCCCTTCCCTCCCCCACCTCAAGCCCCCCCTCCCCCCCCTCCCCTCGTCCCTCACCCCCACCAGCCATACCAACCAACCCCCCCACCACCCCCCCCTCCTCCACACACCTCCACAACCCCATCGTCATCTCTCCCCCCTGTCCCCACTCCCCTTTCCCAAGTCTATACAATATCCGTCCTAACACCATCGCCGCCAGCCCGCGTTGCTGGGGTACACTACTCCTCAGTAGTCCGGATAACTCACTGATCGTGTACCCACCCGCCTCCGGAGCGTCGGCGTGATGGTGTAATCCCCTATCCGTAGGCATCGCTCTCGATATCCTGGGCGGCAGTAACTGGCCGCGGAAATCAAATCGCAGAGCTGAAGCTGGTATCGAAGTCTGGGAGGGTGAGTAACTGGATTCCAGATCTGCTTCAGATCCGGGAGTTGGTAAAGGAGCCAACCACGCCAAAGAAGCTGGGGAGGAAGGGAGAGAGGGGAAGTATGCTGTGTGTAGATCCTGTAGAAAATTCGGGGAGGAGGGGTCGAGATCTGGGAGGGTTGGGGGACGGGGGAAGTGGAGGGTGTCGATGGGTTGTGTTGGGTCTGTTGAGTCGGGTTGTTGGGTGGAGGGGTCGGTGGTATCTGTGGTGGTGTCTGCAGTGGTGGTGGGTTGGCTGGCGGAGTTGGAGGAGGGAGGGTTGGTGGTGGAGGTAGAGGTAGAGGTGGCGTGTGTATGTCCTCGCGGTTTAAACTCCGACGCTGGCTGCAGATCTGGTAGGTCTTTTGGTTCAGCTTCATCGTTTTCGAGCCAGTGAACTGCTTTTGTGGGTTCGACTCTTCGTCCCTTTGGTTTGGCAATCCTCGTCCCCTCCTCCCTCTTATCTCCCAGCTTCCCCGCCGCTGCTGCTGATTCAGACGTATCTAGTTCCGTAATTTCGACCACCCTCGGCTCCGGCGTTTCAACCCACGTATCTCCGCGGCCATCATCGATATTAGCTCTCTTGAGGTAATCTTCCAACCCCACCTCTTTCTTCCCATCTTTCCTCTCCCCAAATTTCGTCATATCCCCTTTCATCTTGTGAACCAGTGCCGCATCCGACACCGGCGCAGTCTTCTTCTTCTCACCCCTCTTCATCAACATCTTCACCAGATTCGGATCCAGCGCAGCCAGTAACTCAGAGCGCTCTTGTTCGATTTCCTCGGGAGACATGGAGGCGATCTTGCGTTTGTTCTCAGCATCGATCTGCCTCCTCTCCTCCTCCTCCCTATCAAGCACCACCTCCCCTCTCCCACCCATCCCAGCTACCCCCCTCCCAGCCACAGCCATACCTCCACTCTGTCCATCCTTCTCCTTCTCCTTCTCCTTCCCCTCTCCCCCTACCGCCGCCGCTGACGCAGCCGTTGTAGACACCCCCCCACCCCTCGCAGCCTTAAACCGACTCCCCCTCTTCCTATGCTCCGGAAACCCAGTACTAGTCTGTTTAAACACCGGCGCAGAGGGTGGTTTGGGGGCGGAGGGGGTGCGTTCGATGATATCTTTTATGAATGAGTCTGGGGTGGCTGTTGTTTGGAAGGTGGTGGTGGGGTTGAGTGGGTTTGAGGGTTGGTTGGAAGTGGAAGGGTTGGAAGGGTTGGTGGGGGACTCTTCGTCGTCAGAGAGGTCGAGGATGAAGCGCTCGGCGCGGTGGGACATTGTTGTTGTGTGTGTGGTGGGTAGGTGGGTGGGTGGGTGAGTGTGAGGTGAGGTGTAGACGAGGATATATTCGAGATCGTAGACGTCCAGTAGAGGGTGGTGGTTGAAGAAGTGTTATCGTCGTCGTAAAACCCTCTATCTACCAACGGAACAATCGGTTCAGCCTCCTCCACCAGGCTATCCTCACCTACATAAATTTCGCGAGAGCCTTGCCACACCCCTCCCTCCACCTCCCCGTACCCATCACCACCACTTAGTCAGCCATCCATCCCTCTTTATACGGTAAGCCACAAGCCACACACAAACACGGGATTTTTAAAGTTGTGGCACACCCATCGTCTAACCGGGGTGCGGTGACTGCCACCCGTTTCCACTAAGCTAAAAGCAGTTAGAGGGGGTGGGAGAGGTGCTGGTGGGAGGGCTAGGCTGGATTGGTGATAAGGCGGTTTTGGGGGGGATCCGAGGGGTTGGGTTGGTATGGGGAGTGGGAGAGGGAGGTGGTGGAGGTGGAGGTGGAGGGGGGGGTATATATAGACAGTATTTACTGAATACTAGGAAGTGTGTATTTGCTGTATAGTTAGTATCGTGTATTTGCTGTATTTGTACAGTAAAACCTCCTTAAGACGATACCCCTTATGCCGATATCCTCGATAGAGCGATAGTTTTTTTGGAACCAAATCGATTTTTATCACTGTAAGTGCTACCATAACACGATATCCTCTTTAAGACGATAGAAAATCACGGCACGGAATACATCGTCTTAAAGAGGTTCTACTGTACTGTATTATGGTCTACTCTGTGTATCGTCGTTACTCCCATCGATGAGACAAGACACAGATCACAGATCACCCACCACAACTCTGCTTACATAATCCCGTACCTCTGTGTCCCAGACCCCTGTATCTCTTCCCACACCACCACCTCTTTCTCTCCCCAGCCGCCGACCACAGACAGCCCTGCTCCATCCACAACAGAGCTAAGGTACGTACCCCCCTACTACTACTGTGCATCGGGAACATGCATCATCGGGATATTCATAGAGAGTAGGAGAGTGAGGGTATATAATCACGTGCTGGGGAGACGACAGAGCATACTTTTTCTTACTGTGTACTTTGAGGATGTACCTTTAATATGGCCGCGTGCACATCTCTTACTCGGAACATCGATGGCGATTCGGGATAGAGGTACATGGATAGATACACCCATACAGACAGACTACGACTGCACTGCACAGTCTGGTCATCACCATCACCATCACCCAGCCATCACCCAGCCATCATCCAGCTATTCACACCTCTCCTCCCTGCTAATAAGACTCATCAACACAATATACTACACATCACTTACTCCTCCTCCTAATACGGTATACCATACATCATAACCCTGTATATACGGTTACACTCTCCCTTTGTCCCCTCTTGTCTCTCCCTCACACCTAGCCAGCCACAGCTCCCGGTACTCACGGCATGGTATGGTATGAGCGGGTATGGTATGAGCGTGGTACGTATCCTATGGCTGGCGGTACTGTCAGTCCCCAGTCCCCGTGTCCCCGTGTCGTCCATCCATATCCCGCCTAATCCCTCTCTCGCCTCTTCCCTCTCACATCCGCCCTTTCCCATCTCCCACCTACCTCTTGAGAGGGACCTAAACCCTTCTGGGTCATTTGTCCATTCTTCTTATTATTGCTTGCTTGCCTACCACTCTACCACCCATTTTCTTACTATGTCCATCTCTGCCTCTCTCCCAATTAATTCCCCCTTCTCCCCCCCAGAGATGGTTTGAGTTCCCTTCTCTCTTCCCTCCCTCACTCCCACTCCCTCCCTCTCCCTTTCCTCCTCTTCATCCTCCCTCCTCCTACTCCCTCCACCCCCCCCGTACCCGCTAATCTTCTTTCTTCCCTTCCCTCTCTCGTCTCCCTCCGTCTGTTTCAATTCCTTTACCCATCCATCCATCCATCCATTCCCGCCTTCCCTTCCCTCCCACCCCCAATTCAAATTCCCACTCCCGTCCGACTAGTTCCTTTCTTTACCTTCTCTCTCTCTATACATAGCCCAAATAAAATCCCCCATAGTCCGTTCATCCATAAACGCTCGCCCCCCAATCCATACCCGCCCAACACAACCACGTTCAAACTCAACACCCTTCTTCCAACACCTCACCACAACTCTCCATCTTCATCCTCTTTTCCACCCTCAACGCCCCCATCACCAACCACTCATTCCATCAAAAACACCATCATAATCCATCCAATACGGCCTCAAACCAGCGTCTTTCAATCCGTCCAGACCGCCTCCATCGACTCATCGCCACAGACGACGTAATTACCCAAGCACGCCGACGATATCGACGCTTCGTCGCCGTTGTCGCGTTCCGTCCAAGCCGAGGTGAAGCTATTCACACCCTCCTCTCGTCCACTTCGGCACACGTCACGTCCGTTTGACCTGGTCCTTCTCCCACGCCGTACACCTACTTTCGCCACCCCAACGAACTACACCACCACCACGAAATCATTTAATTTCATTTCCCCTTTCGGCCCTGCGTCCGTGATTTCGGATTTGAGGTTCTTTCGTTTTTTTGAACTTCTTTATTTGGGGAGGTACTTCGAGAGAGATATTTCTGTACCCGGCAAGCTCTCCAACGAAAGCTCTCTCTCTCTATACCTCCAACGCTCAACGCCAACCCCTTCTTGGGTCTGTTTGATCTGCTTCTATATGCCGGCATAACAGATCATCATCTCGATCCACCATCCAAACCCGGAATCGCCTTTTATAACCTCAACTCGCCATTCCCATCCATCATCCCATCCCCAGACCCAAAGATGTCTGGAGTTGATGGTCCCGCCAACAACAACAACGGAACATCTCGTTACAGCTCATCCCCGGAACTGTCGAGTCCGCCGTGCTCGCCCTCCGACCCGGGGTCACCTGCCGCTCGCCAACTGCTGAGGGATCAACGCGACGCTCAGGATTCCAACATCGTCGGTTCGGGTGGTGGTGTTGTCGACGAACGCGGTAAGTAACAACATACCTGTCCACATTTTCTTATTTAATTTTACTTTTTTGGATCAACACAACACAACACAACACATCGCTACTTTTGGCTTTGTACCCACAACCCCAACCACATTATTATTTCCACCACAACGCAACGTCGGCTTCATATGGGGATATTCCCACTTTTGAAATTATCACCATTCACTTTCACATTCACATTCTTTTGTCGCATTCATTACCAAACAATTTTAATTTACACTACGGTACAATTGTACATGGTACAAAGAAAATAACTAATTAATTTCCCACCTTCCAGCACCACTACCTTCCGCTCCACCTGCGCGCAAAAAGCCAGGTCGCAAGCCAAAGGTTCCCGTCGTCGCCGATGGGGCCTCGGCAACTAGCACCGACACCAAACCCAAGCGCACGCGCAAGCCACGAGAGCTCAAAGACCCCAACACCGCTCCCGTCCCGCGCAAGAAGAGAGCAAGTGCCGCGACGACGACGACGCATGATGCCGATGAGGATAATAATAATAACACCACCGCAAAACCCGCGCACGCTACGACACGACAGTCCAAGCTGACCGACATGAACATGCGACCGGCCACCGAGCCGGGGTACACCATCCTAAACGAGCCGTTCCAGCCGCAGCCACAGCCGCAACAACAGTACAACGCCGCCGCTGCCGCCGCCACCTCTGCTGCAGCAGCAGGACCCCAAAACGGCAAGTTTGAGGATATTCTGAAGTCTACACCCGTCTCGTTCTTCAACGCCGCGCCACCACCACAACCTCAGGCGCAACAACAACCGCAACAGTCGCAGCCCGTTAGGTCCAGCGGCCAGAACTACGACCCGATCCGCTCAAACTACGACCCGGTGCGCGAGAACGTGCCAAGCCACAACCCATACCACGCGCAGATGTCGCCCAAGCCTGCGCCGTCGAACCGCGCCAGCGCATCGCCTTCTATTGCGAGTCTGGTGGACCCACCACACCAGTCCTCGACCTCGCCGTCTATGGCTGCGCAGTCGTTCTTCCAGCACCAGATGAAGATGCATACTTCTGTCCCGCCGTCGCCGACTTCAAACCGTGTCGTCCCTTCACCAGTCTTAAACGCCTCTACCGGCCCTTCACCATCGTCTGGTGTTCAATCAGCTACTCGCTCTAGACAGGAGGAGTCGAAGCCATACGTCCGCGCCTCTGCGCCACCGCCGTCATTCACCGCGAACCCGGCGCAGATAACATCCATCTCCAAGCCCGCCTCCACCAGCACCGCCACCACCGCTGCCGCCCCACACCCCAAAGCTTCCAAACCCATAGACGCCACACCTCCCCCTCTCCCCGGACAAGGAAACGGCTTCTTCAACGCCCCCAAAGACGGCACAGAGTCGCGCGCGCCGACGATCGTGCTGCACATCCCGCTGAACGGGGGTTCGAACAAGTACATCAACTTCACGCGTCTCGCCGAGGAGCGATACGGATGGGACGCCCTTCACCCTCGTCTAGCAGCCCAACGCGAACGTCTCGCCCGCGTAGCAGCCGCTGGCGCCGCACTGGAGAAATCAGGCCACAAAGAGAGCGGTGATGAGATGTCCCTCGATATCTCGGATAACGAGGGGGATAACTCGAATGTTGAGATGGGTGGGGTGAGCGATGGGAGGACGGGGACTGATGCGGGTGCGAAGAAGGTTGTTAAGAAGAGAAAGATGAAGGAGGATGATTATGATAAGGAGGATGATTTCGTGGATGATTCGGATTTGCTTTGGGAGGAGCAGGCGGCGGCGAGTGTGGATGGGTTTTTTGTCTACTCGGGGCCGCTGGTGCCGGAGGGGGAGAAACCGACGCTGGAGAGGGGGGAGGGGGGGAAGAGGGCTAGGGGATCCCGTGGACGTGGTGGGGCACGCGTCGCATCCGGTACACGTGGTGGTCATGCTAGTGCTGCTGCGAAGGATGGGGCTAAGGATAAGGAGGGGAAGGAAACTAGGGGGGGAGGAGCGACGAGGAAACCGAGGGTTACGAAGGCGGATAGGGCGAGGAGGGATGCGGAGAAGGTTGAGAGGGAGAGGATGGGGGTTCTGGCTGCTAGGGGGGGTTATGGAGGGGTGGGAGGAGGGGGGCATCATTTAGGGGGGACGCCTATGGTTTTTGAGACTGGTGCTGCGTGAGAGGTTTGTGTGGGGGTGTTTGAGTGGCTACGAGGGGGGGTGTTTGAGGTTTCTTTTGTTGGTGAAGGACGGGAGATTGGGGTGGGATATGGATGCGGTGTTTGGCGTGCAGTGCGAGGTTGTTGGAGTATTTTACCCCTTTCCTCTTTTATTTTTTCGTTCTTTGTTTTGTTTCTCGGATGGGCGATGCGGGTTTTTTGGTGCTTGGAAGGGGGGGTTGTACGAATTATTTTCACCAAAAGGGAAGACGACTTGAGAATGGGGGTGGGGGTTTGGTGTTGGCTTGCTTTTTTAAAGTTTAACTTCAATGGAAGGAGGGGATAAGATAGATGGAGATGGGGGTAGAGAGAAAGATGGCCCGCTGGGAAAAAGTGACCAGTTTGTGGCTGTGGGTGTGTATATTAGCTGCCTGCTTGGCTGGATGGGGGGGAGGGGGATTGTACATAACATACATACGCATACGAATAATAGACACACAATGAGCTGTCCAACACACTCCTCCTGACTCCTCCCTTCTTCCCTCCCCCCTCTCCTGCATCCTTTCTCCTCGCAAACCGATCCCCATCACCTAACAACCCACGAACGTGAAGACAGCGCGGCGAGCCATCTAACCACCCAACCCCATCCCCATCCCCATCCCCATCCGCAGGAGCTGAGGGAAGAGTAGGGGGGTGTGTATAAACGTTTGTATAAAACCCCCCTACGCTCACTCACCCTTTTGACGAAAGGAAAGACAAGACGGATCGGACAGATCGGACAGATCGGACACCGAATGTTGCGCGTGGGAAGGAGGAGGGTGTGGGGTGTGGATGGTTGTGTGGATGGTGGTGTGGGAGGAGGAGGGGGGAGGGGGTGGTGGTGAGAAGAGCGGTGGTGGTGAGTGAGAAAAGGGAGGCGGTGACGGCAGGGTAAGGGTGACAGCATCTTCCACCGCGAGAGAGACTTGGGGTGTTCTTAGTTCGCTTTTTTTTTGCAGTTACTTAGTTGGTTGGTGGAGACGGGGGGGTGAGGGGGTTATATAAGCATTTTTTTTTGGTTAGCATACGGGGGGGGGGGGGGGGG
>KV458934.1:0-17418 GCA_001662605.1 Pseudogymnoascus sp. 05NY08
GCAGACGGGGTTTGTCACAGGAGGAGTTAGAGTCCTTAAGTGTAGATTTAAGTAAGAGAGGACATTCTGTAGCTCGTATAGAACTAGCCCTATAGCTTAGAATCCACTCTTAATGTTCTGCTCTATAAATGCAGCTTTAAATGCTTCTTTAAATGCAGAGAGAAACTTAAGCTTCGTAATATAGTTTAGCTAGTTCTATATGAAAGTTTCAATCTACTTTCCATATAAAAGCTTTAGTAGTGCAAAGCAGCTTACATTAAGAGGCTAAAGTATGTGTGAGGAGTGCAGCGGCATATAGAGGGTAATTATCTTCCACTCTATATAGTAGTGTTGAAATTAAACAGAGAGGTGGCTCTTATGCCTATTAAGAATAAGAAGGCGATAGGTTCTAATCGTACGAGTGCTTGTATGTTAATCAAAGTGTTAAATCCACTTGTACCCAATTGAATTTAAAGTCCACCCATTCTCACTTAGCGTAATCACCTAATCGTCTAGTAATCCTAAGTCCTTATACTAAGCAGAGAGGTGGTTCTACGCCTTAAAAATGATGAATGGCGGGAGTGCCCATCTATACGAATTAACACCTTAGATAATTAACACCTACTCTCTATTCCCTAGCTATATAGTCTTTAGACGGCTCTTTACTTCTAAGCTTGTGACTACCTTTGCAGTAGCAATAACTCCCATTGCAAAACCTGCTTCATTAAAGTTGTAGATATCCTGCTCTAAGATGCTGTATTTTACGACTATGTTTCATACGAGAGAAAACCATTCTTAAATTATCTTTAGATCTTCAGATCTTCGCATTTTGCTCGTTTATAGTCATACTTCCGACTAAACTTTGCTTTGAGTTCCGTACGACGCTTTATGAAGTTGGTAGTCTAATTCTTCCTAACAGGGCTCTTGCCTCGTTCAGAGAGTAGTAGGTTAGCCATTTCTTATACAGCTTGCAGCTGGGGTGGAAATCCACGTGAATCTAGGTTGAGGATGTACTGAACAAGAGCTGACTCTTCGTACGAAGTCAAATTCTGTGATTTAGGAATAGAATCGCGCCGAGAAGCCATTCCGTTGATCCGATCGCGTAAGGTCGTTCGGGGGATATCGTACGATGCTACAGCTGCTCAAACACTTTGAAACTGGCCTTGTTTAATTGCATTAATAGCTAGTAGTATTCGACCCTCTTGATTAGAGGATTGGGCTTGTGTTGGTTGTAGCATGTTGACTTTTGTTAAGTTGACGCGTTTTGGTGTTTTGGTGGGCGACTCGCTTGTGTGGGCGACTCGCTTGTGAAATACGTTACCCTGGTGGTTGCCTTAATTTATCTTCTAGAGGCCCTGCCTCTCTGGCTCACGATAAAGTAACGATTGTCCTTAATTGTTAGAGTCGTGTTTGTTTGCCTCACTGTTGGAAATGGCTTCTCTTCCGGCTCTTCCTCACGAACTGTTCCTTCACGTTTCCAAGCAACTCCAACTGATTGACCTAGCCCGCCTAAGTGCAACTTGCAAACGATACCGGACTCAATTTTTGCCAGAAATCTTCAAGACAATACGTTTCGGTAACAGTGAGGCATCAGCAAGATCTGCCCTCGTAGCCGTCGAAGCTCATGGCGACTATACATCACGAATTGAGTTCACGTGCCACTCCGAGCCAGATGACGAGCTCACTTCACCGTCTCTTCCACTCGCCGCATCGAAGATCCTAGAAGGTCATCTCACTCCAAATCTACGTACGGTTCGGCTCAAGTTTGATTTTGACTTCGATGATGGTGAAATCTGGGATAACAATGCGGGTGGCTTTGGTGGAATTGATCTGTTTGAGGAGGCCGAGGACGAAGACCTTGTCCGAGAGGAAGAGCAGAAATGGAAATGGCGAGCGCTTATGAAGGAGACTTGGGAGGTGCTTGCAGCCAATGATTCAGTGAGGGAGCTTATTATCGAAGACTTTGTTCCCAAGTGGACATCTACGTATTGCACCGATGAGTTTCGCCAATTTCTCTCCCGGCTTGAGTCTGCTGCCTTCAACATCCTCGGCATGGATAACGGTGCAGGGTGGATGACAAATACGCAAGATGGCTATATCGAGTTCCTTTCTGGCTTAGATGCTCCGTTTTTCCACCACATGAGCGGACTAAAACATCTTCGTATCAAGGCCGGGGATCCCATGGGTCTTGATGGGTGGCGCTGTATCCCACTTCCGCTGAAGCCTGAGGACCTCCCAGTTTTACAGTCTCTCGAATTAGAGAACTGCTTCGTTGGCCCAGAGCTGGTCTCGTTTATAGAGAGCCACGCCCAAGTCCTCAGATCTCTCGACGTAAAGGAATGCTTTAGTGCGGGAGCTGGTGGCGCCACGGCGGATAATGCTATATATTGGGCCAAGTTCTTTGATGGCATATACGAGGCGAAGCCCTCACTTACGGAGTTCATTGCTGGGGGTGATGATGTATCACTTGCATATTATAACGATCCTGATACCGAAACGGTTCAAGATATCCGCCAGAAGATGGAGGCTAGCCCTGCGCTGAAGTTGTTCGGTTACGGACATTTGAGCGATAAGTATGGCTCATTACATTATGATATAGAGGGTAATGTCCAGCAGTTCATCAATGGTGATGATCAGAAGGCGTACGATCGCCTCATGGGCCATATAAAAGAAAACGCTGCACATCTGGGTAATGAGCATGAGCACATGAGGTGAACGTGGATATTTATCTCGATCTTGGGGGGGATTATATTGTTCTTCTTCTATGGTTAAATTATAGTTAAATATGAGTGTCATCCTTATAATACAAGGGACACTATCACATCCGCAGTGTTATTCAACGGAAATTACACGTTCAAATCTAGAGTTGATTTTTGATTGGTATTACACTGCATTTATAAGCAAGGATTAAGCACGCGGGATGTCCAGTAGCGCAAAATTAGACGTCACTCTTCCCCTTCGCTGTTTGTACTTGAAAACAAACAATGATCTGTAGCACGTAGGATGCAATCTATGGAAGTAACCCGTCAAGAGCCACCCAAGAAGAAGCGCAAGGTCACTTTGGCATGCAGCTCCTGTCGAAGTCGTAAGACACGCTGTGATGGCTGCCGGCCACATTGTACATCCTGTGTGACGCGAGGGACCAAAGATCAATGTGTATACGAACAAAGTCAATTAAAACAGTTTCCGTAGGTTTAATGCTAATTATCTAACCCTGTAAGAACTATGAGCGACTAATTGGTAACCTACAGCTCGGTGTTAGAAATCGCCTCCCGACTTGAAAGGCTTGAAAAAAGCCATAGTATTGAAGGTACACCCCATGGCAATAGAACCCCTAAACGTGTCATTAAAGTAAATGTATCTTACATACTTTTTGCTACTGTGAAGTATATTTAGGGCTTGGCTAATGGTAGACTAGGTATTCCAATAGTCCAAGAACGGCTGCATGAGAACGGCCTTGGCTCAGTCGGCAGTCAAGTTAGACGCACAGCGCCACATACATTTGCTACCACAGATATTCGTGAAGGAGGATTTTCTACGACTAAAGCGAAAAGTCTAGATTCAACTAGGGACATATCTAGTTCCCAACCCAAGTCAAATGGCGGTCTCATTGGACCGTCGTCCAATACGACATTCCTAGAAGTGTCACCGAGGCTTCAAAGCTGTCCGTCTCTTCATCGAGGTATGGAGCGAATGGCTTCGGAGCCCACCAGCATGATACGGATGCACCTTCAAAGACAACTCAAGGATCCTGCAGTAATAGCGACTTAACTGCTCCAATTTTGCCAGAGCGCGAACTCGCAGATCATCTACTATCTCAGTTTTGGCGACAGGTCCATCCAGTTTTCCCCGTGCTTCATCAGCCCTCGATTACAAAAGTATACGAACAACTTTGGCAGCCTAGCAGCGGTCTGTCTAATGGATTCGACAATTCGGTCGTGTACGCTACGTTAAACGTTATGTTTGCCATTGGATGTCAATACTCAACCACCATCACTACAGAGCGAGGCATTTCTCTAGCAAATGAATTCTATCAAAGATCCCTCGGGCTGGTCCCACTACATGAAATGGATTTTTGTTCGCTAGGAATCGTTCAACTTCTCCTTTTAACTAGCATTTACCTCCAGTCGACAAGACACTCGAACCGGTGCTGGAATATGGTCGGGCTTGCGTTGAGGGTTGCTCAAGGCATAGGGCTGCACGTTGACCAAAGTGCCCATCTAAATGAGACTCGGCAGCAGCGAGAGATAAGACGGCGGGTCTGGTACACTTGCGTTATGATGGATAGGTAGGTTTTTACACTGTGAATACCACACGTTAAAGGATCATCCGTGTACTGACTCAATCCAGGCTCACAGCCACAACTTTTGGGCGACCGACACTCCTCTCACGAAATTGGTCGGTACCGCGCCCTCTTGCTATTGATGACGAATTCTCGTCAGATACTGGCAGCGTCGTCCAACCTGCTGGGGTCCCATCACAGTTCGACTGCTTTGTCTATTCTATCGATTTTTTTGACATCCTTAGTGACGTCCTGGACGTTTTTTATACACCAACTAATGAGCATAATCAAAGGCTAGATGGTTTGAGCAAGGAAAGTATCACTCGGAAACGATTCACAGCTACTCTTGAGCTAAACTCAAGGCTAGACGACTTTCTTCGCAACCTGCCAAGCCACCTAACTCCATCTATAACTCAAGGAACAGACCAAAGCTATACTACGGAAATTCTTCAGCTGCAAACGAAAACGCTCTATCTCCGATCACTCTACTTGCGAATCTTGCTACTAAGACCGTATCTACTTTCTAGGCTTCGATATGTGTCTGATCCAGATCTACAAAAAAGCTCTGTTTTAGCATCAGGACTAGAGGAAAAGGTGTCGGATGAGTTAATTCAGCTCTGTGTCTCTACAGCGCATACAATTATCGAGCATCTTCACGATCACATCTGTGGTCCAAATCGCAGTCCAAGTTGGCATGCAGTTTACTGTAAGGCTTCCGGCCACTACGGCCCTCTCCATCATTTCTAATCGCTTCCCTTTTCTACCCCTATTCTATCCCATATAAGAAATGTAATCGCTAATAACATACCCAAGTTGCTTTTGCGGCGGCCACGATAATCGTGGCAGCTACGATAATCCCAGAGTCCGGATCTGATATGACCTATAATTCAGCAGACGGGGTTTGGGAGAAAGCTTTGGAAATCTTTCATTATAATGATCTTCAGAGCCATTCGGTCCACAGGGGACTCGAAGCGCTTAAGGCGTTTCGAAGCCAAGTCCTGACAGTTAGACTACCAGGTTAGTAACATGTAGTAACTCTAGGAGTTTGAAAAGATATTAACGGATTTACAATAGATACGACAAACACTCCGGAATTCATCGACAAAGCTAGCACCAGACAGGAGTTTACAACAGCCTCAACTGATGCGGTACCCACAGCGTTCGATATATTCAATACTTCGAACATCGATAACTTCGAGGACTCATGGTTCCTAAGCCAGGTGACTAATTTCGACGAATGGTATAACGACCCTCTCATTCCATTCCATGAAACCCGGGACGACACCACGTGATATTCCGATCTCCCCGTTGCCTTGGTCCGGGATATTCATTCTATAAAAGCATCCACAGAACTCCAACTTATCTCACATTCCAGTACGTGACATTATTTTTTAATTAAATTCGAATCCAACTCATTACCGACCTAAACACCCCCCTCGGAAAACAATGCCCTCACTCCAAGTCTCCGGCGCCCTTCTCAACTACGACACATTCGGCCACGGCCCCCTCCTCCTCCTCATCCCCGGCGCAGACGGTCGAGGTAGCATCTTCCACGACACCGCCCAACACCTCTCCTTACACTTCACCGTCATCTGCTACGATCGACGCGGGTATTCGAAAAGCCTCCTTCAAGGCGCTCAAGACTTCTCTAACAAACTTTCCACCGACGCGGACGATGCGCACTCCCTGATTAAGCACCTGTCTGATAGTAGTAGCCCCGCAACTGTTTTCGGCAGCTCTTCTGGAGCAATCGTCGCTCAGCGCCTGCTAGAACGCCATCCGGACTCAATGGCGAAACTCGTTTCTCATGAACCGCCCGCCCTGTCCGTCTTACCCGAAGACATCCGTGTCAAGGCCACTGGGCTCATCCAGCATGTGTATGACACATATCGCGCGCAAGGCACCGCGGCTGCCATGGAAGACTTCACAGCGGGGCTCTCGGAGGGGGGCGACGGTGGCATAATGCGGTTCTGCATGGATAATACACGTGGAGATGAGATTAGAGCCAACTCGATGTTTTGGTTTGAGTTTGAGCTGAGGCAGTACACTTCAGCGGCAGTGGACTTGGGTAGGCTTCAGGCGGAAAAGAAGAAGTTCTTGCCGGTTGCTGGAATGGACTCTGGTGATGGGCCGGGCGTTGGTCCGATTGCATTTATTGCGCATGCGTTAGGGAAAGATATCGGAAGGGTTCCTAGGGGGCATGTTGGATTCATGACTGCGCCAAAGGCGTTTGCGGATTCGTTGTTGGAGATTTTGAAATAGGAAGCTAGATGCGGTGTCGAGTTTGATGGGATCTTATAAACTTAACAAGTTACGACGGACACTTAGTCTCATCGCGAAGTCTAGCTTCTTGATTTAGCAAATTAAATATAAGTAGACACTATTACATCTATAATGTTATTTAAGGGAAAATTATACTCTTAATTATAACTCTAAGTAGTCTTCTAAATAAATTTAAATAAGGTAGTAACTAAAATGGTTATTAAGGAATATGTAACTTTATCTCTCTTAAAACACATACATAAGTACATAATTAGAAATAAAGAACCTAGTAGTATAATAATTATAAGGGGATATATAACTTTATCTTATAAACATATATATAATAATAGAATCTAAAATAAGGAAGCTAGTAGCCTTTAATCTCTAAAGGAATAGCCCCCTTATATAGCTTTATTTTCTTAAATTATTCTTATAATAGCTATAGTTAGGCACCTTAGTTATACTATAGTTAAGTACCTTAGTAGTATTAACCTTATTATAAAAGAACCTTAATAAATCCTATAACGTATTTCATAAGCGAACCGGTCACATAAGCGAACCGGTCACTAAAACACCAAAATTTGACTATTACTACTACTACTACACCACCACCTTATATAATGATCCTTATTCCACTATAATTGAATCCTTGTGTCTCTAGCACGTACGGGAATTATGGCCTATAATACCACATAAGCCACATCGCTTCTGTCGGCCCTTAGAGCCCACCTGCTAACTACTCTCACTTGCTACCTCTGTACGGATTTAAGCATTAACCTTAGCAGTCTAAAGGATATCCTCTCCCTCTCGTACAGAGAGACTACCCCCTTGCATTATACGTCTCTTGCGCTTCCTTTCCCTCCTCTTTTTCTGTTCATTTGCTGCTTGTAGAGCCTTAACCTCTGCCTTTAGTAGCACAGCAGAATGCATCATAACCTAAGCTCCCTTTACAAGCCGGCTTAGTGCATCATTAATTAAGCTAGGAGAGCTATTCTGATGTTGTATAACACGGTTCTTAATATGCTCTGTTTGAAAATCAAGCTCCCTTATAGTTTAAGGAGTCTTTAAAGTCTAATTGTCACTCTTAACTATAGGAGGAGTTGGAGTTCTTAAGTGTAGATTTAAGTAAGAGAGGACACTCTATAGCTCGTACGGAACTAGTCCTGTAGCTCGGAATCCACTCTTAATGTTCTGCTCTATAAATGCAGCTTTAAATGCTTCTTTAAATGTAGAGAGGAACTCAAGCTTCATGATATAGTTTAGCCTGTTCCGTACGAAGGTTTTAATCTAACGTCTGTACGAAAGCTTTAGTAGCGTAAAGCAGCTCACATTAAGAGGCTAAAGTATGTGCGAGGAGTGTAGTAGCATATAGAGGGTAATTATCTTCTGTTCTGTGTAGTAGTGTTGAAATTAAGCTAAGAGGTGGCTCTTATGCCCGTTAAGAATAAGAAGGCGATAGGTTCTAATCATACGAGTGCTTGTATGTTAATTGAAGTGTTGAATCCACTTGTACCTAATTAAATTTAAAGTCCACCCATTCTCACTTAGCGTAATCACCTAATCATCTAGCAATCCTAAGTCCTTGTACTAAGCAGAGAGGTGATTCTACACCTTAAAAATGATGAACGGCAGGAGTGCCCATCTGTACGAATTAACACCTTAGATAATTAACACCTACTCTCTATTCCCTAGCTGTATAGTCTTTAGACGACTCTTTACTTCTAAGCTTATAACTACCTTTACAGTAGTAATAACTCCCATTACAAAACCTACTTCATCAAAGTTGTAGATATCCTGCTCTAAGATGCCATATTTTGCGACTATGTTTCATACGAGAGAGAACCACCCTTAAATTATCTTAGGATCTTCGCATTTTGCTCGTTTATAATTGTACTTCCAACTAAACTTTGCTTTGATTTCCGTACGACGCTTTATGAAGTTGGTAGTCTAGTTGATCCTAACAGGGCTCTTGCCTCGTTTAGAGAGTAGAAGGTCTGCCATTTCTTGCACAGCTTGCAGCTAGGGTGGAAATCCACGTAAATCTAGGTTAAGAATATACTAAATAAGAGCTGACTCTTCGTACGGAGTTAATTTTTATAAGTTAGGGGTAGAGTCGCATTAGGAAGCTACCCCATTCATTTGCTCTTATAAGGTTAAATAAGGGATATTATACGACATTATAGCAGCTCAAATACTTTAAATATGGCCTTCTTTAATTAATTAGATAGCTAGTAGTATCCTACCCTCTTGATTAGAGGGTTTAGCTTAAGTTGGTGTTGCTATAAGTTGAATTATGTTAAGTTAACGCGTTTTAGTGTTTTGGTGACTAGTTTGCTTGTGTGACCGGTTCGCTTGTGAAATACGTTATTAGTATTTTATATTATAACATTTAAAAAGTACTATGCTTCCTTAATATAAAGTATGTACCTTTTTTGTTCCTAATATAGAGAGTAAATAGTTAATAGGTAAAGTTACTATAATATTTCTAGTGTAAGGATGCCTCCTTATACAGACTAGTTATAGATGGGCACGTGACCGTTAAGGGACTTAGAGCTGTTACAGTTCTGTTGTGGACGTTAGCTAACACATAACTAAGTAGGAGCAGTTTTAGGTATTTAAGTAAGGGGACTTCTAGTTGCCCCTTTATCTTTTTTATATCCTTTGTAGTAGACCTATAGGATTACACTAACTTATATCTAACTTGCACTCCTATATGCCACTTCTTATAATATAGTGCCCTATATCCTTACATTATATAAAAAAGATCACACCTACTAGGGACAGCTGTACTTAAAGAATATCCCACACTAGAACAACTTAGGAGAACTAGTAAATTACAACTAACTGCAACTTAGTGTCATTTTAGAGACAAGACCTAATGACTTTAAATAGCTGTGATTCTAGAGATCTTATAGACAACTAGTAGATTAGGGTTTAATCCTATAGAGCAAGCTAGTAAAGCTGTTAACGCGTTAATGCTATATAGGATACAAGATCCTTAAGAACCCCCTTAAGCATAGAGGTAATTATAAATAAGAGTGTTAATAGCTATAAGCTATAAGAAGTCAAACTCTTTATATTAACCCTAATACACCCCTAAACTAAATATAAGGAAGATGACCTTAAACATTCCCCCTAATAATGATAGTTAACTATTATAAATGTTAACAAGATAAACCACTACTACAGCTATGACTACTATGCCTACTAAAGACATACTAGATTAAATAGCAAACCTTAAGATCTAAATGTAGGAAATTAAGAATATAATCACTAACTTAGCAACAACCTAGACTAGAATACTATCTAGCTTACTAATGGATGCGCCTATGCTAACGATTAAAAGCATGGCATAAGTGACTCCTATACGCAACACGCCTAGAATTGTTTAGCTGCTACTACTTTAAGGAACTCGTTCCCCTTTAACCCCTTAAGCTAAGCAAATGCCTACTAAGGAACCCCTATATCAAAACAAGAGATCTGCTATCTCTAAAAAAATCACACCCCTAAGCAATAGCGTTAAGCACACCTTCCTTTAATAGAGCGCCTCTATTTAGGACCAACTTGTAGTTAATGAGGACTACTACCCTATAGACGTCTTAAGACGAGCGCTAATATAGGGGACAACAACTAGGTTAGTAAAAACCTACCTAGAACCCTAATACCTCTCTGCTACGCATAGTTTCTAGAGTGCAGATAAGATAATAGAACTGTTAGGTTCCTACTACCTTATAGGCAATGAAACGGAATAAGCCTAGAACTAATTTAATGACCTTTAGATAGAAGATAAGGGACATGCATACAAGACGTTCCTAGAGTTTAAGGCTCGTTTCTAGAGCTCTGCTATTATGGGATAGGTTAACGAGTTAGAGTAGTTCTAGTACCTATGGACTAAATTAACTCCTTAACTCTATAGCCAACTTATAGTTATAAAAGACTAATAGAATGATAACTACTACACTATAGTTAGGGCACTTACTGCCTTTAACTAGGAACAGCACTATAATAGTAAGTTGAGCCCCTAGTCTAGGGAGGGCAAGTTAAGCTTCCTAGGACCTACTTGCCTAAGTTCGTCTAGGTTCACACCTAAGGACCTAGCTAAGGATCAACTGCTAAGGCCTACTAGGAGCCCCCTAGTTTCCTTCTAGAGGACCCCTTTTATACCCTCTACCCCTAAGCTAGATTTCACTAGCTGTATGTAGACTACTATACTAGTAGCGTCTAGGAACTACTTTAAATGCAGGAAGTTAGGGCACTTTTAGGATAAGTGCTCACTTAACGCCATAGTTAAAGAGATTAACTATAAAGCCCTAGAGGCAGAGGAACTATAGAATAAGATAGTTAAACCCTAGTTAGTGTAAGGACATAGGGCACCGTATTACAAGAAGTGGCATATGGGAGTGCGAGTTGGATATAAGTCGGTGTAATCCTATAGGTCTACTACAAAGGATACAAAAAAGATGAAGGAGGAGCGTAAGGCTTCCTACCCCTTAAGTATCTGTATTAGGTCCGACTCTACTAAGCCTAGCGTGCCTGTAGATCCACTCCTGTCTGTTACCTAAATCTACCCCGACCCTCAAACTCCTACACTGCCACCCTGCGGTGTCGGTGCTAGGCGCTGCCCTACAGGTCCGAATGTACCCCGTGTAAGGAGGCATCCTTACATTACCCCCCTCCTGAGAAGGGGCTTTGTCCTTAAAGCGCGTGGTTCCGTATGTTAACCGAGTGGTATCCGAGTGTCGGGGTCTGTCTAGGTGATCTTTGTTTGAAGATCGTGTTGCTAAATGCGTCCGTAGGGTGGATCGTAGAGCGTGCTTTGTTCTAGATAAAGGCTGAAAATGAACGTCCAAGTTGATACCGTATTATATCCAGTTGTGATGTAAAGCGTTGCGATTTTGTTAGTTACTATGTGCTTGCTAATCTATCTTAGAAATTCATTGTTCTAAGCCGTTGTTATGAAGCAGCTAATTCTGCCTACACTTTAAAGCTTCTTCTTCTACAACAACGCCCACGACCCCCCTCCTCTAAGACTAGTACGTGGCCCCATCTGTTCGTATATTATATACTAATCGAGTGTTTTTATAGGAACAAAAAACAATCTAGACGAACGAGTAGGTGATGATCGCGCGTTAACGCGTAGGTGATAACAGTTTGGGTTTAGCTGATGGATTGTATAGTACGATATCCGCTCTAATGACTCTCCTAACGCCCCCCGGGGCTCTCGCGGCAGCTTTCTGCTAAATTTATATGAGATGTGTGCGCTGCCGCGCAGCGAAGTTGGAGGATGGGGCCCCGGCCCACAACTGCGTCTAGAGCTCCAAGAGCTCGAAGTGCGAGTACTGCGTTAAGCAGAAAGCTCTGTGTGTCCTGGTGAGTTCCTAGAGGAGTCTCTTACGTTTGGCTGCCGTCGCTGACTGTCTTAGGAGCTGGCCTAGTTCCTTAAGGAGGAATACTAGACGATTGTTGACCTCGAGTCGGCTAACCCTAAGGACCCCGCCGCTATTAAGGCGGCTTATGAAGAAGCTGTCCGTGTGGCTAATTTAGCTACCGGCGGCATGCTAGAACTCCGCACCCCCTTTAAGGGTGTGATGTACCTCTAGGGCTAGGCCGTTGTCTCCGCCATTAAGGTAAGTCTTCTCTTCTCTGTGGTTCTTGTTCTGGGTCTGACTCTAAGGTAGGGCCTCACTATAGCGGTGGTGGGGCTGAAGGAGGATACGGGGAAGCTCCTCGCGGAGCAGGCCTGCGCCGCCTCCTTACTAGGGGCGGTGGATAAATCCACCGTAATGGTAGGGAAGGAGGTGAACTTCGTGGCTAGGGCGGTGGCTAAGGTGGAGAAGGCGGTGGGGAAGCTAGCTAGGGCTGTTGTAGCGGTGCCTTGCACTAGCGAGAAGAGGAAGAGGGGGCAGGGGGATGAGGAGGAGGGGAATGGTGGTAGCTCTGCTATCAGGTGAGCAGGCCCTATGCTGGAGGGAACTCGGGCGTGGTCTTTTGCGTGGGGTTGCTTTGACCCTTCGTCTCTTATAGTGGTAGCTGCTTGTTGTGAAGCTAGTGAGACGTTTAGGAAGGGTGGCCTCTACAAGGACTGCAGTTCTGAGTGTGCTCTGGCTTAGAGGGTGCTTAGTTTAGTGTTATAGGTAGTAACGACGCTGTTTTTCCTGCTTTGCTGTTCCTCTTGTGATCGTAGCTTAGCTTACCTATCTCCTATACTGTAATCCATCTAGGTAAGTCCTTTAGCAGTCTAGGTAGGCTTAGGTATTCCGTGTGGAACTCTCGAAGCTTGTGCGGAGAGTTCTCAAAATTCGCTATAGGATACCACTCTAGGTCTAGATCGTATCTGACCTAAGATACCTAGTATTAGAGCTGTTTGCGTTAGATCCTCACGGCGAGGATCTTTTTAACCTACCACTCCTCAAGGCTGTTAATGACTTCGCTACTAGGCTCTAGTGCTTCCTGTCTAGGTAGGGCGTCGTTCGGCGCCTTAATTAGTACGTTAGGTGAGAAGACGTTATGGATTTAAGAACCTGTTAGTAGATCTAACTTATAGGTGTGCCTAATTTGTTCTAATACTGTATATGGTCTAACCTACTATTGTCCGAGTTTACGGCTAGGGCGAGTATTCTTAAGATTCTTCGCCGAGAGGTAGACTTTGTCTCCTACGCTCTAATTGACGGCTCGTTAGCGTTAGTTGGCGTACTTTAACATATCTTCTTAAGCCTTAGCTATATTGCTCTTGGCTGTGACCTAGGCAGTGTGCATTTAATCAGCCACTGCTTTGGCTTCACTTTAGTTTAGGGTCTCCTAGGGGTTAGAACCCTTTGGGGTGTTCTAGTCCTAACTCGTACGCGGATCTGTTCTGTACTTAAGTTGGTAGGGGGTCATGCTAATCGAAGCGTGGGGAAGCGTCGTCTAGACCTAGTCCATGATGGGGATGAGCTCGCTCTAGTTGTCCTGGTAATAGGATACGAATGGGCGCAGTCTCTAATTAATATACCGGTTTATGATTTCCGTCTGCCCGTCAGTCTGCTTGTAATAAGCCGTTAACAGCTTAATCTTAACGCTAATGATCTAGCAGAACTCATGCTAAAAGGACGACACAAATTAGGGTCCGCGGTCACTAATAATTGAGACTAGGGTGTGTCTAAATCAGTAAATCCACTTAATGAACAGCTGTGCCATTTGTTGTGCATCTGTAGTCTTATAACATGGTATAGTCACTAAAGTCTTACTAAGGCGGTCCATGAACACTAGGATGCTGTCGTACCCGTGCTTGTCCCTTAGGAACTCCTTAAAATCCATCGTAAGGTGTTGTATAGGGTAATTGGGTACTGGTAGGGGGTGTAGGAAGCCCTATTGCTTTGTGACATTAGTGTGCGAGAGGCGGCAGGTTACGCAATTACGTACATACCGTATATAGTCCGTTTCCATCCTAACCTAATGATATTTTAGGGCCAACAGCTGATAGGTTTTCCTACCGCTTAGGTGCGCTGCCGACACTTGGTCGTGCGCCTCCTAGATGAGTTTCGTGCATAACTCGGTGTGACGGTTTACACACAGACGCCCCCTATATAGGAGAAGTCAGTCGGTTAGAGCGAACCCGTCTAGTAAGGGTTGCCTAGCATAGGTCTTAGTGAACGACTTCTTATTGTTGGCGCATAATGCTTCTATTAGGTCGAAGGGCATTGTCGCCGTTAGGGTGTCTATAGCGTTAATTGATGCTATGTAACTGTCGGCTAACTTAGTGCTAATATGGGGGTGTAGGCGGGCTAGGCTAAGTAACACCCTTACACGACTGTCTAACTTAACTTTCTGTTGCATTACGAGGTCTTGGTCTCTTCGGCTTAGAATATCTGCCTTCTAGTTATTCTTACCTGCTGTATACGTAATGTAGAAGTTGAAGTCGGATAGTAGCTCCATCTACTGAACCTGCTTTGTAGTAAGAACCTTCGTTGTTATAAAGTACTTAAGCGAGCAGTAGTCCGTGTAAACGTCGACTTAGTGTTGTACTAAGGCCAACTTAGGTCTCCATTTCGCAAACGCTTTTACGATGGCAAAGAGTTCCTTGTTGTGGATCTCCTAGTTGATCTCGTAGCTAGTAAGGACGTGGCTATAGAAGCTTACTAGGTACTAGAGCTTGTCTAGGTGCTCTTAGGATAGCACACTAGCGACGACTCCATCCGAAGCGTCGGTCTCGAGCTTTGTAGGCAATTTAGGGTTGAAGTGGTACAGTGCCTATGCTGCTAGGAGTTGTCGTCGCAACTCTTCAAAAGCGTTCTCACATTCGTTGGTCTATAGGAACGGTTCTAAAGGGCTAGTGATAGTGGTAAGGGGCTTCGCTATTTTTCTGAAGTTACGAATGAACTAGCAGTAGAACCTACAGAAGCCTAGGTAAGACTTCATACCTATAACAGTAGTCGGTTGAATCTAGTTGCAAAGTGGTTTGATCTTATTAGGGTCCGCTTCTACACTAGAAGTGGTTAGTATGTAACCTAAGTACTTTGTACAGGTAACGTTGAACTTGCATTTCTTAATGTCAGCTTGTAGTCTGGCTTCGCGGAGCCTCTAAAGGACTTTATGTACGTGCCTAATATGTTCCGTAGGGTCCTCGGAGTATATAAGAATGTCGTTAAGGTAAGCTGTACAGAAATCATCTAAGTATGACATTAGAACGTCGTTTATGTACCTCTAGTAGGTTGCGGGACCGTTAGTTAATCTAAACGGTAACACCTTGCACTTGTAAGACCTATAGCGAGTCTAAAAGGTAGTATACTCTTTAGAGTTAGGGTGCATTCGTATGTAGTGAAAGGCTTGCCTAATATCTAGCTTTGTGAAGATCTTAGCTTTCGACACCTAGCCGAGCAACTCGTTGATGCGGGGTATTAGGTACGGATCGTTGCGGGTAAGGCTGTTTAGCTTGTGGTAATTGATACAGAACCTTAATTTGCCGTCCGCTTTTTTAACGAAGAGTATAGGGGACATAAAGGGGCTGTTGCTGTTAACAATGAAGCCTTTCTCTAGGTTCTCTAACAAGTATTGCTTCGTAGCCTTAAGCTCTTTAGTGCCTTGCTAGTAGAGCGGGGAGAATGCGTTAGGCAATGGCGCTTCTAGCTGGATCTTATGATTATATATACGGTGTAGGGGTAATTTATTAGATTCTGCTTTAGAGAAGACGTTAGTGTACTTCTAGTGCACAGGCGGGAGCTTCTCCTAGATGAGTGATATTGTGTCGTCCTCCTCTTCTGATTCTTTCTCCTATATAATCTAATCAATCTTATATATACTAGTCTAGAAGAACTTAGTGTCGTTCCGCATCATCTCGTGGTAGAAGGCGTTGGCACCTATTTCGCAGATTTGGACCGGCATGAAGCTTAGTACAGGCTTTGCTAGTGGTAAGGAAGGTACCTCTAGGATCTAAGGTGGGCTTAGGGGGGTATCAGTGATCGTTTTAGGGGAGGCCGAAATTATCACTTTTATAATCTCCATCGAGTGTCCGCCTGCGCGGCGTCTGTCTTCGTGGTGGATTGCGGCATCCCTACGATTCGCATCCGACTAGTATGCCGGATGTTGAATGGACGTTTCGCACGAGTAGTAGGGCAAGGTGATCTCCTTGCTCTAGCTAGGAGTAGGCGGGTACTCCTTTGGCTATACTAAACGGCTCTTTGCAGAGTCAAGTAGTATTCGGAAGCAGCTAAAAAGCTTCTTCCTAATTATTACATCTTGCGCTCTAAGGTCTAGGAGCACAAAGGGGCAGTTATATATTTGGCGTCCTTTAACTGTTAAGTGCAACTGAATATACTTAGATACATGGCTTTGGATTTTTTAGTGAAAACTGCGTATTAGTACAGAGTAGGGTAGTTTCTGTATAGGGCTCTAAAGCGCCTTCGACAGTTGAAGCGCGAAGGGCTTATTGATGACAAGGTATCCGTTTGCTCCTGTGTCTGCGAGAGCCTTAGTTTGCACCCTAAGTCCGTTTAGACTTAGGGTGGTGTTGACTAAGAACTGGGTTCCGCCTAAGAGTTCTCTTAGGTTGAGATCTTGCAGATTACATTTGCGTAGACCTAGGAAGGAGCCTTTTCCTAGGCCTCGTCGTTTTCCTCTAGGTCCTCGTCTAACTAGAGTTCTACAGCTTCCTCCTACTGTTCCTTAGACTTAGGGGCCTCCTAGTCTATTTCTTTTACTGTGGCGTTAAGCGGGCACTTGTCTTAGAAGTGGCTAGGCTTGCCGCACTTAAAACAGTTGCTAGTGGCGGCCGGAGCAGCTACTTAGGCACGCCCTATGATGTCTGGTTTTGTATAGGTAGGGAACTAGGTCCGGTTGAATGGAGGAAGGGTAGAAGTAGTAATAGGTCAGGTCGGTCTTAAGACTGGCGTAGAGCTCAACTTAGGCTAGTCTGTAGACCTCGCTGAGCTTGGCTTCGACGCCATGGACGGGAAGCTTAACTCGTTGTTCCTCTAGCGTTCCTAATTGAACGCGGTGAGCTCTCGGACTATAACCTAGTAGTTACCATTCCATTGGTTCTTAATGACTACTACGCGGCTGCGGAATTGCGGCGTCAGCTTATTCCACATATACCGGAACTACTCTAATTGTGATACTTGTCTGGTAATAGCTACGCTCTAGAAACGGGCCTTAAACTTAGGGAAGGACTTGTGAGAGTGGCCCTTCTTGCCCATTTACATATCGTCGAATTCGTTCCAGGCCTGTTCAGTCTCGTTACCTATGAGGTAATACGATCCTAATAGGTCTATCATTTCGTTGGCGCTCTAGAACCCATGCGTATTAGATAGGTATTAGGGTTCTAGGTATTTCTTAGCTAGGCCGGTCGTGGTTCCCTATATTAACGCTCGTCGTGACACGTTAGTAGGGTAATGGTCTTCGTTAACTATAAGCTGGTCCTA